>JAOXOE010000405.1:43515128-43528900 GCA_028565055.1 Phoeniculus purpureus
AAACCATATCCTTTGATATATATATATATATATATATATATATATATAAATAAAAGAATGATTTTACCTCCTTAAGGAAAGCAAAGGTTGCTGAGAAGGAAGCATGCAAATCTTAGCACTCCTTCACCTTTCCTAGTTTTCCTTTGATAGACAGGTGGAAACAAAGAAGTTTGCTTTTGTACAACTGTTGAACGCTGTCAGTCCCTTCCAGTAAGCATCACCAGCTCCCAACCACTGCCAAAGCCATCCCATGCAACCAGAAGTGCCTTCTTTTGAAAGCCAGGGCTCCTCACTGCCCATGAAGAGGAGCAGGAGTGGCTGCACTGAACAAAGCAGCTTTGCTCTGCTCAAAGTCTTATGTAGGAGCTTGGAAACAAGTTGGTTTTGGCTCCAGCACAAGAGAGGCAAGTTCTGAAAAAGTGAATGACCAGGCAGATGACCCCAAAGGGAGGCTAAACCACCTACATCCAGCCCTGCTCAACCCTCCAAGCATCAGTAGCATTAAATCCAGTTCTCAGACTGGAAAATGCAAGTGTTAACATGTGTGAGAAGTTCAATCAAGATTCTGTCACAGGGCTGTTTGAACTTTTTAACCACAAAGAAGTGATGCACAGGTGCTTGGGCTAGAAGAATAGGTGAAGAGATTTTGTTAATCTCTGAGCCCTGCCTCTCCACTCCCCCACCTGAACGCCCAGTCCTGGCAATTCCAGGCCTTGCATATCAATGTAAACCTCAGAAGTTGATTTAGCACAGTTGATTTAACACTTGTCTCCAATCTTGACCATCAGAGCTGACAGTGATGGTGTCAGGACCTTGCTAGAGTGACTCACGTATCATAAAGTCTTAACCCCACCCTGCCAAAAATATTCTATTCAATTCAACAGTGATTCGTGACAAGGACCTTGCCAGAACCAGACACTTGTCATAAAGCCTTAACTCCTACCTGTATAAACAGATACCAGGACCCCACCAAGAGATCACTTTAAAGGAAGGCAACTTACTGAATTCTTTTTAATTAAAGAATCCTGTTGCTTTTAGCACACAGGTGTGACAAGCTTTGTATAGAAAAAAGACTGGGCAGAAGTTTCCCTCACAGCAAGTCTATCACCAGCAACACACCAACCAGCATAGAGCTACGAGCCATTGCAGCTTCTCACGATACACTTTGTCTGGGGACACACTGGAATATGGACACAATACCAGAGTCTGGGATCCCGAGCACTGGTCGGCACACATGGTAGGTGCCTCAGTCTCTGCTCACAGGGCTGACTTAGGGAAAATAAAATAGCCACAGAGGCAGAGAACACAGGAAACTGCATGGACCAAAAAAACCCCCCACTTTGCTTACCTCTGAAAGGTGGTGAGACAGATTTAAGTGTGGATTGACTAAGCCGCTCAGGGGCTTGAGGAGTGTGTCACCTACCTTCCAACAACTCCTGAGACTAGGGGCAAGGCTGGTGTTGAACCACTCAAACCTGTTGCCACCAGGATGTACCCACAGTTTTCCACAAACACAATTCAGAGTTCGGAGAACTTCCAGGTCAAGACTTCTGCTACTGCAAGAGGGCAAATATTTCCAGAATTAAGTGGCTGCTGAACAAAAGGGTTGCACGTCACAGCAGAGATCAGCTGTTCCTCCTTACACTCCTTCATCCTTTAATTCATATTTGGATCTGGTCATGTGTCACTTGAGGCAGCTGTTCCTTTAGCAGAGCATTTCTTTTCATCACAGCATTTTAAAATACCATCACACCCTCCAGTTTGGTTGATGTTGGTAACCATCTCAACCTTAACAGGCAGGACTGTGCTGGGCTTTGTGATTTTAAACATAGGCAAGATTGTTCTTTCCCAGGAAACAGAGAGCTTCATTTTAGATGCCAGCAACAAAAGTTAGTCAACATGTATATCCAGGATTTATTTAATAATAAAAGGACTACCTAGAGTACAATCATCTTAGCTACATTTGAAATTAGGAAAGGCAAGAGCCATCCCAGGTAGCTGAAATTTCAGAGGGCAAGATCCAGGTGCTGGCAAAATCAAGTATCTGCACAAAACATTGCTCCTGGCAGCCTGGAGGAAGGGGGCCATTGCATCGTATCTGTGCTGCTCTTAACAGACATTCATGAGGTCTTCCTTCATCTGCTTTCTCAGCAGCAGATGAGATCACATTCAGGCTATGCAGCTGCCTCCTCTGATCCTCCCCACCCCACCATCTCCCACTGGAGTTCCAACTGCAGCAAAAGAGCTGAGGCTATTGTCTCACATCTGTCTGCTGAAGCAGCTGAGGTGCTCTTCACTTCTTTATCAGAATCTTAGGACAACCCTAACACCCAGTTCCAATCAGTCAGACTGCAATAACCCTTTCCAGCACCTTCCCATTCTGCAGTGCAGCAACTCTATAGGTTTCCTCATGCGACTCTGGCACGTGTTCATGGTGGCATAGCAAAGAAATCACTACCTGTCGTACTTACCCAAGGTGATAACAGTTTGTCTTCAGCTGGGTGCAGAAACATTTTGAATTGCCAAGTTCCTATTTGAACAAATCAGATCTAGCCAAAATAAACATGCTGTGCAACAGTTCCCCTATTCCTGAAGTGAACACAGAAATCTGAACATATTGAAAGAGGTAAAAGTAGCTTCACAAACTATCTAAATCTTTAAAAAGGTTTCAGAACTGTTTAGTCCTTCCAGAAAATTTCTAGTCATCTCACCTGGAAGACTAAAGCATAACAGATACCACAAGTACTTGGTCTAGCTGATCCTGCTGTGGCAGGGGAATTGGACTAGATGATCTTTTGAGGTCCCTTCCAATCCCGAATGATTCTGTGATTCTAAATACAGAAACAGGCTGTCCAGAGCGGCAGCGGAGTCACCAGCTTTGGAGGCATTTAAATGACACACAAGTGTCTTGTAGTGCTGAGGGACAGGGTTTAGCGGTGACCTGGCAATGCTGGGTCAGTGGCTGGACTTGAACATCATTAAAATCTTTTCCAACCAACATAGTTCTAGAATTCTGTGAAAGTTAATTTCTGATGTGGAATGCAATGGCTTTATCACAGCTCTCAAGTTCTTTGTTGACTAAAGGAAGACCATTAAGGCATAGCTATGGGGATGATGCAGATTCTTTGCAGAGAAAGAGTTAGGGCTGGGGCACAGCAACAGAAACATGTGTGGCTTTTGCACTTACCCCACTTAGAGCAAGACTGAAGCACAGACCAGAAGCTGCAGTCTCTGTTGAGATGGATTCTGTCTGCCAGGTACCAGAGGGATATAACTCCATTGGCAGATATTAAATAGCCATAAATGAAAGGAGAAAGCCACTAACTCCCTTCTTCCTTGAGTGCCTGGGATTGCATCAAGGCTTTCACTTGGACCAGCAAGACAAAATCCTTAAGAAAGGAGGCAGAACAAACTACAAATGGAGAGACAAATAGGTAAGTAGAAAGTGGTTTCATCAGTTTATTGCTTTTTGCAACCTTGCTGCCATTTCATGGATGATCGAGTCTATGCAGGCATATTCAATGCAGCAGACACCACCATGGAGAACAATGTTTTATCACAGGCCATAAAAGTGGTGGGGAAAATGCAATTTGAGAACTTGACAGTAAATACAGCATCTCCAAAAAGCTACTGGCATTTACGTTAATCAACTGATTACTCAAAAAAGCAAACAGGTGAGGGACCAAGAGCTCTGAAACACGCACTTTTGCGGTACTCAGGACATCCTCCCAACACACATGCTCCAAAATCTTCCAAAACTTCACTAACAACAAATGAAATGAAGGTACTCTGCTTCCAGTTTAAATATCAGGAGAAAATAATTAGCATATTTTAAATATATTAACTAAAATACTATCTGTATAAAACTCTTTACACATGAAACATTTTTAAATTAAACAATATAATTCTTATACTTACAAGAAAGACGTCAGCTAGAAATTTATTGCTAGTACAAAACTGAATGTGTTTCACAGAGGAGGAGACGTTAGATGAACATTATTGCTATAAACACAAACAGTGCCAGAATCTGAGGATCTGATTTTCAAATCTGCGCAGCATCCACAGCTGGCTTTCAAGGACACATAGGTATATATGACTTAGGAAAGATGAGGTGCACAACTTCCTTCAGAGTTATACTTTTTGATTTCACGTCATTTTATTGCCTTTCAGTTTAACAGCGAGCATCAGTCTGCTGCTCCTGTATTCCAGTATGGTCATTCAGTAGATCTCCTCTCCATGGGAAAGAAAATAAACCAAGATAAAAAAAACTCAGTAACTCTAATCTTGCTTTTCCACACTAGTGTTTTGAAAATTAAAACAACTAAATTCAAAGAGCAAAACTAAAGGGGGAATGCTTACCATATGGAAGGTCCATGACTACGAACAACCATTGATCAATCTGCTAATGAGCTTTCATTGCCACAGAAAGCAGTTTTTACCTACTGCATATTGAGTTAGTCAGTGCAAACACAGTCCTACCTACTACTCTGCCAGTAACAACACAGAAAAGAACAAGAAAACCTGCTTACAGATCTGCACCATCCAGCTTCTTTGCAATGCACTGATTTCCAGTCACAAGGATGTGAAATGTAAAATAAAAAAAGGCTCCAAGTGTGCTGCTTCCAGCAGTGACCGAGCCAGCTGCTGCATGACACTGCTTTCTCAAAGTGATTTTATCTTTATACACATGCACCCAAGCAGCTGGCTCAAAAGCTGGTCCAGGAAAAAAAACACAATTCTACCTCTCTCTTCAATTAAATAGTCAACACTAGAGTTCATATGGGTTATCATCATTGTAAGCTATAAATACGCTATAAAAGGCTGCCATGTCTGTAATTAATTACTCAAGGATCATAAAGTAAACGAATAGACGTTGTAACCTAGTTGTAGATTCTATTATTGCTCAGTGGATGATTCATACAAACCAGTGTTTTACAGAACCAGCAATTCTCAAGTCACTCAAAAAGCAAATTTTGTCTTAATGCTGCTGCTTTAATTGGGGTAGCTGGCCTCTGCTCCAAATCAACTAGTTAGAGACATTTTTCTGGGTCTTAAGGGATGGAAATGACAAGTTATCTGCTTCAGGCAAAAGCCTCTTTCTGGCTAAATCTTCTTCTGGGCCCAAACACACCTCTCGATACAGCAGGATTCTAACCCAACACAATGCATCAATGATTTCAATACAAATCATGAACACCAAAGTGCTTACTACTCAGTGCGCCACAACAGCTCCTTTTCCTTCACCTCCACTCCCACATTCTTCCTTCTACCCACATCCCCCCAAAAAAACCAACTATCACTAAACCAAAGAATAGAAATATTTTAGAGGGAAACACAACACTCAAGTTGTGAGAAATGAAAGACTTAAGAGGGATATGCCTTTCTCTTCACAGCACTCATGAAAAGAAGTCATACACCAAGAACTGGACCAACAAAGACAGTAGTTCATTGGAAAATCCTGTAAGCTGTTGAACAGCTCAGGCTACCGTTGTGCGTATCACACACAGAAACAAAAGCTCTGCTTTTCGTCAGACATCTTAAAACATACAGTATTTTAAGGGGACCTCTTTCAGCTCCAACTGGTATTCACATAGTTACTCACAAAACGCACAAAGTAAAATCTGACATGAAAATAAAATTCAAAAATCCAACAAATTGAAGTTGATACTGAAAAAGGCAGTAGAAATTCCACATTCATTCTATACACACTTTAAAGAACTACTTAAGACAGGGAAAAAGTTGTTCCAGCTGAACCACTGGAAACATAATCCAAACCACGCCATGTGTCCATCACTAGCTGTCGTCGGTGCAGAATTCACAATGGATCCCACCAGTGAGGTCTTTGACAATTTTTTCTTTGACCAGTTTTTGCAGGAATTTTGTTTCGCTTGCCACATCATGCATAGGTTGTCTGTTCATGGCAGCCATACAGTAGTTGTTGTAATAGTGCAAAGGTGTGCTGGGCTGATCGAGGTCGTACCCAAATCCGGCTAAGCTCACTTCATCACACAAATGCGTGGCCAGAACAACAGCTGTGACCCCGATTGTAGGTACATTCTAAAAAAAAAAAAAAAAAAGGAGACAAAATAAAGTCTGCAGGACTCCCACATACTCTCCTTTGTTCTGCTTTTGTAAACACTAACCTTAACGGTGGTCAATACTGGCTTTGTTCTGTGAAGGCAAGATGCCTTACCTTACCACTACTTCAAGTGAACCTTCACTTCACTCAACCCCTGACACACAGTTTATCTTGCCATTTCTTGATTTCTTTTACTTCAGCCCTGAGCAACAGGTTCTCTATCAATATTCTTTAGAATAGGACTTTTCCCTGAACAGCAGGTGAAAAAGGCAGATATAGTATGCTATGGCTAAAAGATTAACAGCTTGGTGTATTGTCTCGATAACTAAATGTGAGACGATCCTGCAAGCATCTGTGCAATAAACCTACAATTAAACACTTTCACACAAAAGGTAAAAATATGATGGTCATTCGTCAGTTTTCATAGTTCAAGAGGACTAGCGACATCCAACTTCTCAAACAAAAACTAGGGTAATGGAAAAGTAGTGTATAATGAAACCGGGCAGAGCTCATCACTCCACACTATTGCAGGAGCGAAGGATACATTTGGACTTGGTGATCCTAAAGGCCTTTTCCAACCTTAACAAGCACACTAGCATACATAGCAATTCTGGCAGGTTGCTTTACTCCAGTTGGGTTTCCATAGTCTCTCTGCTTCCCCTGCAGCTGGAAACACATCTGTCTACAGCTGATTGTTGGTTTGACTTACACACTTAGCATAAATCCTACATGTTGACTGAATACTTTAACAATAGCGATATGTGAGTGACCTAGAATGAATTTGTCTCTCACTGCACCTGAATTCCAAGCCAACTCCTATCAGCATGCACAGGCATAACACCTCATCTAAACAGGTAAGCTGATTTCATACAAACAAATAGAAGAATCTTTTCAAAGTGCATTAACTTCCCGATTACTCAAGAGCAGCTCTGAATTGGAACCGAGAAACTAGACTGAAGACCAAGCCCAAAGCTTCCTTGTTTCTTATTGTACTTTATATTTTATAGTCTCATTCTCCCAAAAGGAAACTTCCTACCTTATCCCAACCCCAGAATTTTGATCGTGGCTCAGGGAACTGTAAAAAGTCCAAAGCTGTCTCTTTGATGATGACTGGATTCAGAATCCGAAACTGCTTTGATGGTAAAGGAACTTTCTCAGCAACCTTCTTCCAAAAGAAAAACTGCACCCACAGGGGCTAAGAGAAAGAAAAAAAGTAGTTCAGTGAAGGGAAACACCAAAACTGCAAAGTGTATGGCAGTCACAGTAGACAAGGTGTAGAATTCATCAGCAATTCTCAAAAATTCAGGAAGCAGTTTGTGGCTAAGGTGGTTCAGGAATGCACACAGCTCAAGTGACTGACCCAGAAGAGGAAAAACCTTGCAAGTATTTGGGATTGCAGAGAGGACAGCAGAGTAAAAAGTTGTTTATTCTGAATATTTGTCTGCATTTTTGTTTTTAATCAGTCAACATATCCACTAGCACCTCCAGATTCTTTGGAGCTTCACCAGCACAGCTGAGCAGGCAGCAGTATTTAAAAGAGAGATGGAAAAGGGAACCACAGTTTTCCAGGAACATTAACCAGGCAACCCATAGATTTAAAACTGTTTTGCTCAGGGGCTTTGAAAGTGAACAGCTGCTGTTTGACAACAGACACTTTGTGATAAATATAACACATCAGAAAAGGATTTACACAGCACTCCACAAGCTTGAGTCTGATCTCATGCTACTTGCAGTCAATCAGACGTGTGCTAATGGAAAAAATCAGTACTAAACCAGGCTCGTTTTACAAGTCTGTCCATACAGTGGGTAACATTAAGCAAATGATAAAACTGATAGTTGCAACACAGACCTACATTTTTTTTAAACAGCCTTTAAAGTACAACTCTACAGCAGCTTAAACTGATCAAATCTCTGGGTTGCTACAGTCTTGTCTTCCCATTTGTGCTCTGAATCAGATTATTTAAGAACCAAAACCTGCACAGAGAGCTGATCCAAATGAGGTCCAATTGACTGAAAGATGTATGTGTTCAGTTCACAGAATCACAGAGTAGATGAGGTTGGAAGGGACCTCTGTTGGTCTTGTGGTCCAACCCCCCTGGTCAAGCAGGGCCACCTAGATCTGCTTGTTCAGGACTGGGCCCAGATAGCTTTTGCTTATATCAAACGATGAAGCCTCTGCAACCTCCTCGGGCAATCTGTGCCAGTGCTTAGTCACCCTCACAGTAAAAAAGCGTTTCCTGCTGTTCGGGGGGATGCTCTGTATTTCAGTTTATTTGCCAGCCCATTGCCTCTGGTCCTGTCACCAGGCACCACTTGATAAGAGCCTGGTTCCATTCTCTTTGTACCATGTCCTCAGGTATTTATGTACCTAGACAAGGCAAGCATGGTGCAAACCACAAGTACCTGCAGGAAAAAAAAAGTGTTACAGTCAACATGGAGCTTCAATGCGAGAGTTGATGTCAACTGCAACTAGGAGACTGAGCTAAAAAAAAAAAAAATCCACAAAGTCACATAAAAAAGCTTCAGCAAAATAGAAAAAGGAAATTAAAAAAAGGAAATAACAAAATCCACAGGTACATAACACTGCCACATTACACACCAAGGTTTCATTTTTCACCATTGCTTCAAGCCAGTTGAAATCGACACTTTTAAAGAGAGCAGCCACAAACAAGCTGGCAGGAGGATATGCGTGTTCAGAGAGGGGGGCTCCCTCCGGGTAAGTCATCCGAATAGTAGTTTTGTTGCCAACGTGATCTGTGTATCCTTGAACCGGTGCATCATTTAACCTAACAAAAAAACAAACAAAAAAGATAAAACCCACAATGGAGAGAAACTGTACTTAACAGGCATGGGTTACAAGCTCATTCAAACACCAAACAGTCAGCAAAGAATTCCTGTTTGGCCCACAGATTTTCAATAGACTGCAGAGTTCTCAGTGTCTTCACTGTTTCTCACCTCACACACTCATCCACCCCTTATCTTTGTGATGAGGCCAATTCTACTTCTGGATTAACTGGTACAAGCACAAAACTTCAAAAAGAAAAGCTTGAATAGAAAAGGTAAACAAAAATGGCACTGCAAAGTTTCCGAGCTGGCACAAGGCAATGATTCTGAGTGGCTTAAAAGAGGAAGGGAAAGAAAATGCATCAGAAATTGCCCAAGGAAACTTTTTGTGTATTTATACACACACACACAGAGGAGTATCAGACACAGAAAGGTATTAACATTATCCCTGCAATGCAACGTAACGTGTTCTGTTGATTTACATCCTTTTGGTTCACTCAATTTCAGATGCTACAACACTGTTCACAAGAACAGCATATCAGCTCCATCAGTTCTACAGAACAGCATTATGTCCTCAGACTTTTCTCTATCACCAGGAAAATCACCTTCGCGATGGCAGCCTTATTTTCAGAGAACAGTTAATTCAAGTTCTCTGCCCCTCCCCATGCTAACAGGTTTGTTTATCTTTCTGTAAGAGCTATTGACTCTCTGGATTCAGACTTCCCTTTTTAAGAGGAGCAAGTTTTAGTTTACAAAGCAACTCGGAAAACTGCTCGTGTTACATTGACACCACACAAATCACAACAAAGGAGAACTCAAGCTGTAAGGTTCAGAAGGCAAGAACATAGAACGTGTATTTGTTGAATCCAGGCTTATAAAACACAGGTAATCATAGTAAGCATGCACTGAACTTGTAAAGATAAGGAAAGATAAGAACGAGTAAGTTTGCTCACTACAGAGTAAGCAAACTGTCTGCTCAAACACCATTTTTATTGTGTTTGAAATAGCTGCTATAAAAAAAAGGTACTCTTCAAATAAGCACAACCAACAAAGGGTGAGTCCTAAAGCATACACCTAAACCACAGATTAGAACAACAGGGGTTGGAAGGAACCTCTGCAGATTGTCTAGTCCAACCACCCTGCTTAGAACTGAATCATGTAGAGCAGATTCACACTGGAACATCCAGGTGGGTTTTGAATGTTTCCAGTGTCAGACTCACAACCCAGGCAGCCTGGGAAAGGATTCTGTTACATTCACAGTAGAAAAGCTTTTCCTTATGTTTAAATTGAACTTTCTACTTTCCAGTTTGTGCCCATTGCCTCAGGTCCTGCCACTGGGCACCAAGAAAAGCCTGGTCCTGTCTTCCAGACATTCACCTTTCAGATGCTTACAAGCATTTCTGAGATCTCCCCTCAGTTTCTTCACCAGGCTAAACAGCCCAAGCTCACTCCCTCAGTCTCACCTCATAAAGAAGGTGCTCCAGCCCCTTGATCATCTTAGTGGCTCTGCAGTGGACTCTCTCTAGTAGCTCCCTGTGTCTCTTGAACTGAGAAGCCCAGAACTGGACACAGTATTCCAGATCAGAGCAGAGCAGAGGGGAAGAACTGCCCTCAACCTATCACTTGTCTCTGAATTCACACGTAAAAAGAAAATCTTGGAAGCTACTGGTTTACTTCTTTTAAATTTAAAATCAAGCCATATGTCATCTCTGACATATTGATCATGCTCCAGCAGGGAGGCTGGGCAAGATGATCTTCAGAGGTCCCTTCCACCCACTATGATTCCATGATTCTGTCAAAGACCTACTTCTGAAGATTTTAACATCTGAATAGATAAAAGCAGAGAAGAGTGTCTACTTGTCTGTTGTTCACTCCACCTCATTTCTGTCCATGAATTACACAGAATTCCTGTCTTGTGAACACGACAATTTATTTTGCTCCAAAGACTTCAAATTCCATCAGAAAGGTTTCTCAAATGCACTAGTCTTATAAGTTAGGTAAGTATTGGTGATACTTTCTCCTTAAAAAAAAGCCTTATAAAGCTGAAGTAGTTGGAATCCTTAAATGGAAAGGACATACCTTATAACAATATCAAACTGATTCAGTAAGTGACCCAGCTCTGATCCATGAAGAATTCCACCGCTGCCAACAACGACACAACGCTTACAGGGTTTGGACTTCAAATCTTCTGGTAAATCATGCTCAGGTAAGAGTTCAAGGACATTTTTAAGCTTATCAATGAACTTGTGAAATCCAAAAGGAGGTTCATATCTAAACAAAGCTTCATCTTCACTTATATCTTTTGTTACAAAGGGAGATACGTCTGTGTGGTATTTCTCTGCAAATAACTTCCCCATCTCTTTCTTCACATAAGAAGGTCTGCACTGTTCCTGCAGTGCAGCGCTGGCAAACTGTTGTGCTCTCTAAACAGAAACACACAATTTTGGTCAGGAAAACCCATTTGAGGAACATACAGAGCCCTCTTAATGAGCCCACCAGCTGACCACCAGTAGTTTCACAATGCAGGGGTTTATAAAGAAAGCTTAACATAGAAAGAGAAACCATTTTAAAGCATTTGCTCAAAAGCAGACACTAACCAGCACAGGGTAAAATGTTACAAAGGAATGCCTCTACCCAAACAATTAAATCCAGATAGGAGGCCTTCTACAGAAGAAATTAGGACAGTACAAGTGTTAAGTGAAATTGAGCTGTTCGAGAACATTTATATTGTTACAAAAACAGGTTAGAAACCTAGATGTACCTCTACCCATCTAATTCAGCACAAAGTGGATTTTTCACTCTGCTGCTCAGTTGTGGGACCCAAGTTCTGCCTGCAGTAGGATTTTACTAGAGACACATCCACTGGGAAGAATTTCTGTGAAATGGCAGGCTGGACTTGCTTACTAATCAAAATGGAGGAAATGTTCTTCCACAACTATTGTTAAAGTGCTGTTACTAAAGACTACAAATTTGAAAGAGGACCTCAAACACCCCCACCTTGCATTCCTTTTAAAGACCAGTCACCAAAATAAAAGGCTACAGTTCCATATTGCATCAAAGATGAAGCTGCCAGATAAAACTACACAGTGATCTGTCATTAAAAAGAAACCAAAAAAACCCCAAAGATAACAAAGAAACACCACAATAAAATACTATTAATGTATGCTCAGCCTTTAGCTTTGCTTGGTTTAAGATGTTTGTCGTCAGAAGCAAGGATGTGTTATTGAGAAAAGAAAGAAGTCAAATACAAAGAAAAGGGGAAGCAAAGAAGAACAGAAAGGGAAACATGTGCACTGAAGAAGGTGGGGGAAGGATGCACATGCAGCAACGCTGAAACTATCTTAGATCAAGGCTTCTGCTCTAAATTGTATCTCAGTGTGGAGATGTTCAAAGGCAGAAATGTTATAACTCTACACCAAGGTCAGTACTGGAATAGAGAGCAAACAGGTTAAGCAGCAGGGCAAAGATCTGTCATCAGGAATGAAAGCTGTACTGAGGTCTGATACATCAGCTTAAAAGTCACAGCAAAACCAGTCACAGCAAGTAGCTGCTACCTTAATTAAATGAACCAAGAGCTGTAACCTCCTGGACATTTGCCCCCTGACTGAGTAAAACTACAAGGCAATGCAGACTGGGGAACTGGTTTAGGAAAAGAAAAACTTTCGGTTTAATATGTTGGGTTTGCAGTGCCTTTTTAAATTTAAAAAAGGTATTTTTTATTTGCTTCCATGTTCTGATCAGCACCGTCATCTGCAATGACACAATAGTACAATGATATCTCCTTTTCAAACATTATTCTCAAGTCCTATTATTTCATTTTACCCCTAAAAATCCAGTTTCTCTCATGCACTTCTGTTGTCACTTCACAGGCGCAACCACCAAAAGTTCTATGGCATGAAACGAAACAAAACACATTTTCCTTTACAGATAACTTCAGCATTCTAGTTGTTCTAGATCTAACTCTTATATTGCCAATTAATAACTTTTTTTTTAAGCCAAGTAAAATTTAAAAAGCTAAAAAATACCAACCCTTACACGGTCGAGGTCCACAAATGGCATTCTGTCACATTCTTCAGGGCCAAAATGTAATTTGAGGAAATAAATTAAGCACCCTCCAACCACAAACAGTGCAACAAATCTGCAAACAAACACAAGGGCATAGGGGTAGGAGAGACAAAAAAGTAATCTTATTTTTCCACCAATCCATTGACTGCTAAGTGAGTCTTTTTAAATAAATTTTACACAGTTGAAGAACTTGAGTTGAATACTTGCATTTGATTCAAACCAAGAAAAGCTATTGCAGTCCTATTCAATCAATTCATTAATGACTTGGATGAGGTATTAGGGTGCACTGTCAGCAAGTTTGCTGATCACACAAGGCTGGGTGGTGTCACCGACACCCCAGCAGACTGTGCTGCCGTTCAGTGAGACCTGGACAGGCTGGAGAGCCGGGTAGAGAGAAATTTAATGAAGTATAACAAGGGGAGGTGTAGAGTCTTGCATGAGGGCAAGAACAAGCCCAGGTACCAGTATAGGTTGGGGACTGAGCTGTTGGATAGCAGTGTAGGAGAAAGGGACCTAGGGATCCTAATGGACAGCAGGAAGACTATGAGCCAGCAATGTGCTCTTGTGGCCGAGAGGGCCAACAGCATCCTGGGGTGGATTAGAATGGGAGTTGTTAGCAGATCGAGAGATGTTCTTCCCCTCTACTCTGCACTGGTATGATCAAATCTGGAGTATTGTGTCCAGTTCTGGGCCCCTCAGCTCAAGAAGGACATATTGCTGCTGGAAGGTGTCCAGCATAGAGCCACAAAGATGGTGAAGGAAGTAGAACACCTCCCTGATGAGGAAAGGCTGAGGGAGCTGGGTCTCTTCAGCTTGGAGAAGAGGAGACTGAGGGGTGACCTCA
>JAOXOE010000405.1:43529000-43552074 GCA_028565055.1 Phoeniculus purpureus
CAGTTCCGGGGAAGAGAAGCCTCTTAAAGCAACAGGATGTTTTCTTTCCTTCATAAAAGCACAAACCTGTAATTCTGCAAATTCTACTAATTTTCAAACGACAATAGAGGGTGTTTGTAGAAATGGTGTCTCACTGATAAGGATGGAGCTACCCGGCCAGAATCTTAGCGCTCTTAAAGTCCATAGGATGCTCCTCGTGCACAGACCCGTTATGAACATACCCTGCACCCTCCTATGTCAAGAGTGGGTTTTGTACCTTCTCACACATCTTTTCCTCCAGTTGCTTTCCCACTTCATCTTCTCCTGTGCCCTGAGTGAGAATCATCTCCAAGACCAAGTCTTTGTTGGACGATGGTGACCCTACAGGTTGCTTCAGCAGAGCCCTGCCTTTCTCCAGAGGGTTGCAGCTGGTCAAGCAGTGCTCTGGTTGTGTGCAGCAGACTTCCTGTGGGCTTCAGAGGGATCGTCCTTGGTCTTCCAAGGGTGCTGCCTCAGAATTGCAGATGTCAAGGATGGAAAAGTCCTGTTAGGCCAAATCCCATCCTGTCTTCCTGCCAAAGAAGAGCTCTTCTGCACAGGAATATATCTCAAGAACATCCATCTTGCATTGCTTCAGCCCCAGGCAGCCTGGGAATCACTGATAAGACCCGTAAGACTCTGCAGAACCCGTTGCAGACTCAACCAACAAACATCCTCTGGCTGAAGCCCTGGTTCCTGCTGGTCTCAGCACACTGCTGCACTGGTCTCCCGAAGCTGAGGCCAGTGCCTGTGTCCTTTCCTTTCTTTTCGAGCAGACAGCTGCATTCCTTTGATCGGTGTGAGATTTCAGTTGCGATTCTTTCCTAATTCCTTTTAATCGGTGCGACTCTTACAGGCAAGATGGGGAGGAGAGCTGCACTGCCACTCGGCACGAATCAGGGAGGTCAGATAAGGGAAATATTTTCATTAACTGCATGGGAACTTGAGCTCTCCCCTGGTTCTCTCTGTCTCTGAAGGGACCTGCTCAGCTCTCATCTTTGCAGCTCTCCCACCAAACACCGATTGTTCAGCTCGGGCATGATGAGCAAGGTGGTGACAGAAGGAAAGGGCTTGGTGCTCACCAGGAGTGTGATGGATGCCTGCTGGCATTGTTTCCTGCCAAATGTCTGTGTAGCACAGACCCCCTGAGAGCTGGGAGGGTTACACCTGTGTGGCCACATCAACATCGTTCTCCCCATTTCTAAGATGCTCGCTCTGGTCTGTGATGGATTTTGAAGGTTTTTTGGCACCCAGGTGTGGCAATGACACCCTGCAGTCCAGCTTGTACAAATCTGTCCCCTCTTCCTTGCTGGCATTATGCTCAAGAAGGGATAAAACCAAAGTTCACTTTCTTCCCCCTGCTTTCTCACCTCCCTCCTCCCCAGCTTGGGGAAGCTTTGGATCTGGATCTGAACTAAGTGGCTCATTCCTCTCTCAATTTCCCATGTTTAATTCAAAAGGAAACATTAAAATGGCAGGAGCTGAGCCAAGACAGGGAGGGTTCCTACAAAACAGTTATTCTAACACTGTTACCATGGCAAAACCTCTTATCTCCTACCGTCGGTGCCCCGCACCCATCGCAGTGGTGTCCGAGCTGCTCAAGGTGAACCTCTTCCTGTCGGATGTACGGGGCAGGTCCTACTTGGACTTTGCTGCGGCGTGTGAGTAAAGTCTTGTGTAATCCCAGTCGAGGGGATTTGTCAGCTGGGTGAGCACTGAGATCTTTCTTGGAAATTGTAGCCAACATCCTACAAAACAGTGCGTGTTTCAGTTTGGTTTGGTTTTGGTGGGTTTTTTTAAATACAGCCAAAACACAAAGAGAACAAAACAGACGAGGAAAAAAGTCACTACGCTGCCTTCTGCCTTCTTGTGTTGTAACCGGGCAGTGTCTCTGCTGCATCAGCCTCAAGGATTTCGTGGTCTATTTTCCTTCCACTTGATTTAACTTCTGTCTTGCTCTAATTCTGAAATTATTCCCACATTTCACTGACTCCTTCCATTTCAGTTTCCATCTTGCTTTGGTCTCTCGTGCCGCCGTTTGATCTGGGCTCTGCGCCGTTCTGCCCCCCGAAGCTCTTGCGCTCAAAATAACTCGCAGCTTCTTGCGTCTGGGGGCCAGGTATGACCGTCTGAGGGCATCGCAGTTGGTTGGGTTCATGATGTTGGTAAAGGAGTGAAGGCAAGGGTTTAGAGAGAGATGTTGTCAGGCAACAAGAGGCCCTTTATGTCACCAGACTCCAGCTGCCACTGTGATTCACTCTGGAGCAATGGCGACAACTAGTAGCCTTGCCTTTTCCTTGTAGGACAGTTCTGCAGAGAGGGTCTTACAGGATGTAGCTGGAATCCATGCAGCAGGAGGGGTGTGGAAGTGGATCTGTGTCTTTTGGTGAAGCAGCAGCGAAGTTTCTGCTTCTTGCAACTTGTCACCTGAGGTCAAAGCAGCAGTGACTTGGGGAACTCCCAGAGAACAAATTAATTCGTGGCCATGTGCCTGTTCGATGCAGGTTTGGACGAGACAGGTCCAAACCATTCTATGATTTCTTACCTTCTCATGGGTATCAGCAGCAGATGGTGCATAGAAAAGAAGGCCCTTTGAAGCTTGCTGGCTTTCTTCTGGAGAGGCTGGATGTTGCTGGGCACATCAGCTGTGTGATACAAGCCAAATGGCCCATAAAGCCAACGGCATTAAAAATCTACATGCTTGTGGACCAGAATGATGCAACCAATTGTAGTCAGTTTGGATTTCCATAAGTATTATGGCAGATCTTCTCCTTGGGAGCATTTGAGGAAACTGAGGAGCTGGGACAGGAGTGTGGATTAGTAATCGTTGGACAGGCAAGGAGAAAGGGACAGTGGGTAGGGAAAAAGGACTGGTTTCTGTGGGGAGAGGTGTCACAAGTGGAGAAACCAGGCTCGGACTCTGTGCTTAGCTTTGCCTCAAGGAGGGAGTTGGTTTGGAGACCTCAAAGGTCCATCTGACCCTTAGACTGTGTGAGCAGGGCTGTGATGTTGGTAGGTGACCTGGAAAGGTGGGTGACCAGTGCAGCTGGAATTTTGCTGGCAATACTCCAGAAAAAGGTTCCGATGTTTGCTAAGAGTAGCAAAGATAAGATGAATTACAGAGGGATCTTACGTCTCTTGTCTGGGTAGTATTACGGCAAATCAGATAAATACGATGTAGATAAAGCGGTGCCTGTAGGAAAAACCACACCAGGTTCCACATATGAACTGGTAGACCCTGAGCTGACCATCATCACAGAAGACAGACCTCAAGGTTTCCGTAGATAGTTCAATGGAAGCCTCAGGTCAGTGCCTGCGGGTGGTCACAAATGAAATTAGTAGTTCTGAGAAAAAGAATATTAAACAAAACAGAGAATATAATCATCTGTGAGATAAATGCACAGAGTAACTGCAGCATGTCCAATGTTCTGATCCTCTCAGCTCCAAAAGGGCTAGAAAAGGTTCAGGGAAGAGCAGCAAGGGTCATCAAAGGTATGGCATGGCTTCCACAGAACTGTCCGCCAAGGAGGTTTGACCTTTTTCTTCTGGAAAAGATGTTGAAGAGATGATGCAGGACTAAAAAGTGTCACAGAGGAGGTGACTTAAAGTGTATTGTCCTTTCTTCTAGTGCAGGAGCTGAGGAACCTCAAGTGAAGACAGTGCACAAAATTGACAGAGGTTCAGCTTATCAGTTCAAATTCACAGAGGAAAAGGATCTGTCATGGGTTGGCAGATCTGCCTGAGGTCATGGAGCTCATGTTAGTTGGAGCTTGGCAGAATACTTGGAGAAATCCTATATACACTTGAGCATTCTCCTCCTTGGCATCTCCCTGTGGCTGCTGTGGGGTTCGTGGAGGGAGTGAACCTACTTTACCTTACATCACTCCAGAGATGAGCCTGACTCGTTGTCTGTGCAGAAAAGAGAAGCGTAACCATGGCAAGATATGTTAAAAAATCTGCAGCCCTAAGCAGCGTGTGACACCCTAAAGGGATGAAGAGGATGGAGACTGGTACAGAGGCAGATGGTAGAGGGACATTGAGACATTTCAGTGATCGATGTAGTATGAAAACTTAGGTTGATGGGTGATCAGACAACCTGAGTGCCTGGGATGGATTTCAGATAAACTCCCAGCTCCAGTTTCCTGTAGGCGCTAGACTCTTGTGCGCTAAAGGCTGAATGACCTTCAGCAAGCTAGCAAGCAGGGGGCCCAGGCCTATTGAATTCAGAAGACGATCATCCCTCTTTAAGCTGGACGTGTCAAAGTTGTGCCTGAAACGGAGCGTGTTTCTAGTGTTTTGCTGGAACGCAATCGAAAAGCAATCAGACCTTCTGCGGCAGGAAATGTGCAGTGTTCAGTTACTTAGACACTTGCTGTTTAGCTTGAAGTTTTATAAACACTTCACATTGCACCAGAAGTCTTCCAAGCTAAAGGGACCTTTGAAAGTCCCTTCCAACCCAAAGCATTCCATGATTCTGCGAATCTATAGAGATAAATTGCATAAGAATGGCCAGGGTCCTCAACTAGACTCTGGTTTGGTCTCTTCTGAAAGGTGAGGTACGGTGATGGGGTGTTTCAGCAGGTAGGAACTGCTTCCTCCAGGTCCTTTTTGTACAACAGCTTAGTGTTTCTGCATGGACTGGAAGTCACGATCGATGCCGTTTGGATGCGAAACCACCAGGTTCTGATATATTCGCTCATACCCACCTTACTGCCTTATTCTGCATGTTTGCTTGTACCCCCCCCTCACTGGCTTATTCTGCAAGACATGTGGTGACACTGAAGCTACTTGCAGTGAGTAAGTTACTCACAACTAGCAGCTGGGTAGCACAGGGGCTGCAGGTTTTTGAGAAAAACAGAGCCTCTGAGAAGCGAAGTGAATGGCAGGCAGACATCCCAGGTCGTGTCTTAAGCAGAACTGCCCCGCTGAAATCAAGAGGCTTCGTGCTGCTTTCACCCCCATGGAGATCAGCGGGGGAGTTCTTCTTAAAAACCTGTTGGGACCATATGGCCTTTAATCGCTAGAGTTCCTATTTATGTTAAAAACTGCTAAGAAAATAACCTAACCATTGTTTTGTCATGCTTCAAGCAAGATATTTTGTTTATCTGGCCGAAATTTTAATTATTTTTTTTCCCTGTTACCCTTTCTAGGTTCCCTGCTATTCTTATGGTCAAAAGTTGTCCAAACTGGCCATCTTGAGAATAGCCTGTAACTATATCCTTTCCCTGGCCAGACTAGCAGACCTGGATTACAGCGCTGACCACAGTAACATGAGCTTCTCTGAATGCGTGGAGCAGTGCACTAGGACCTTACAAGCAGAAGGAAGATCTAAAAAAAGGAAGGTATGTTACAGCCTCCCCCTCTACCTCTCCCCCAAATAACAGTGAAAGTTACAAAAGAGGGCAAAACAAGAAAAAATCCCAATTGGTTTCCTTCCTTTCTCGTCCTCTTGTCATCTTACAAATTTTATCCCTTGCCTTTCTCTCTTCCTCTTTCTCCTCCGTCCGTCTGATCTCATAATAACCACATTCCTCTCTAATCAAAAGCTTTTCTCTCCTCCCCGTCCTCCGCACAGGGCTCTTCCTCTCGTTAGTCGCCCATCCCGTGGTTCAACACGAGGGTGATCCTATTAAGAGTCATCTCGGGGCTGTTATTTGTTAAACCAACCCAACCTCCAGTCGCCTTTTGGAACCCATAAAACGCGGTCACCCACCTGGTGTTTTCTGTTTTGTTTAATCTAACACTTATCTCCGGGAAAAATCACCCGACAACAACCCCCCAAAACAAAAAGTAGCTAATGGAGACGTCGCGCGTATAAACACATTAGCGAGATGTATGACCTGAAGGACATGTGGGTATCTTGAGGAAACAACATTAAATCTAATTACGCCTTGCATTCCTTTAGGTTACTTAACACTGAACCAATTAGGTGAAATCATCGTCAAGCGGCGGGAGGAGGAAGCAGAGCGTTCTGCCAGTTTTCCTCTCGGAGAGTGACATGGGTGAATTAAAGGAGTGATTGATGTCTTTGTTCGGGCTTTTATGACAAAAAGAGTTTTGTAAACTTGAATTGAACTTCCCCCTGCTTTCTGGGCTCGCTTGTCAGGCGGGATAATAAATCAGCGGGATTTTAATGGATGAATGGGCAGCTAAGCCGAGGAGCGGGCTCCTTCCCCAGTGTTGTTAAGATCTGCCTCTGATTTGGGCAGGTTTCCTCACTTCTTCTCCTCTTTAGCCCGACAAATCATCCTGCAGCAATTCAGTTTATAAATAAACACAATAGCACACTCCCTGCCGCTTCCTCTCGCTGTCATGGGCTGTGTTTATGCCCTCAGAGCAGCAGTGCCAGGCAGAGACGCGGCACCGCTCACCCACAGCCGAGAGCACTGCCTGAAACTGGGAGGTATTAGGGGAGCTCCTGGCCATGGCCCAAAATTGAGGGTCTATTGTATGGTCTGTGGTGCCGCAAGTAGTAGCCCAGGGACATCAGTGTGATGCCATCAACCCTAGGGACAGGTAAGATTTGGGTTTTGAGTCCTGTCCCCACGTCAGGATGGGGGAGATGAAGAGGATGTGCATCCTTCTTGGGTCTTCAGCAGATTTCTGGGCTTCTGTTCAGGCTTTGGGTGCTTGATGGGCTGAGACCTATTGTCTTGGCTTATGTAAACCAGCGCAAGCTTAAAGACAAATAACATGGAGCCAGATTTCAAACATCTCCAAATCCCAGGGTGTTCACATCTGAGGGTTAGGACTGGGCCCACCCTTAATTAAACAAATAAAAATAAGAACTAAAAGCCTTCCATTTATGGCCTTTTTTCTCTAAAGTGCAGTCCAGAATGGACACATGGAGAAAAGCCCCAAACCCATTGAGAGCACACGAACAATGAAACTCTCATGGGGGATCGGCACATTCCACCTCCAAACGGGCACCACCGATCCGCAGAAATAGTGTCACGGGGAGAAAATCTGCCTTTTGTCCGTGTTGTTGGAGGGCACCCACCCTAACCCTTCTCCAGACAGCCTCTCCAAAAAGAAAGCTGGGCTCTGTGGCTGTGGCTGGGTCTTGGTCCCTGCTCTGCCTGTGTTTTTGATTCTAGAATGTGTCTTGCAAATGCATCTGTGCTATGGGGGAAGGTCCAGGGTTGGGGTAGCCCACGAGCCTGTGGATTCCCCTGGCTGGTAGGTATTGTTTTACTTCCAGCAGTATTTGCCCAGGTGATGGCAAGAGCGTGTTCATGTGATGATGAAGCCAAAAAGCGTAGGGACCACGAAGTAACAGCAGCAATGTACTGTAAATAGGAACGGGGATGCAAAGCCTGGCTTGGGAGGTCTCGTCTTGATCTCTGCCTTTTCCTCTGAGCCAAGCAAGTCAATGGCATTGAGCACGAGGGAGGGAAATGCTGTTTGTTGTCAGAGGGAAATTATAGATCTGGGACGGCTGTGCAGGGAACATCTGAGCTCCGGGTGTCAGGTGGTGGGAAGGGCTGTCTCTCCTGGGGGAGTCTCACGTGGGCAGCTGGAGGAGGGTGCAGTGGCTTGGACCCAACTCACCGTGCCCTCGTTCGTTTTGAAACCGGAACGTTTTTCGAAGCTGTGTGTGGTTTCAGTCAGGTCTCCAAAACCACCGCTTGCTGAGCGGTTCCTCTGAATTACCGACTGTGGGGTGGTTGTTGTGTTTCTGTTGTTGGGTGTTTTTTGTGTTTTGTTTTTAATTCTCTCTTCAAAAACATAAATAAATCACAGCAAGCCCGAGCACAGACCTCTGCTCCTTCAGCTCTACCGTTGAGTCCTCGGTGCCCTTGTGTTCCGTCATCTTCATCGTGCCTCTACCTCTGTAGCTCCCTCTCAGCGCTGTGCTGTGGCACCATGAGCTCTACACAAGAAAGTAGCTGGCTGGAGTTTTTTTTGGCAGGCAGAGGCCCCAGATGTTGCATTTGCTGGATTGTGCATCGCCTTTTGCTCTGTTTTTGAGGGTGAATTATCTCCTGTCCCTAATGTCAGGTTCTTGCTCAGACTTTGCTGTTGCAATAGGAGGTCTAATGGGTGTTTTTTCCTCTCCTTTCTAGTCCCTTTTATTAATTAGAAAAGTTTGCCTTAACATTTCAAACTCAACTAGGAAAAAAAAAAGTCCTCTTTCAGTCCTAACTGCAGTTATACGGTGATTTTAGTTGTTGCTGTGGAGACTTGACCAAGGGTGTTTGCTGATGGGAGATCTCATTTATAAGCAGCAGAGGAGGTAATTGAAGGGCTTGAAATGCCTTTTCTTTTATAAAAAAGAGCTGTATGGGAGGGTGGTGAATTCTGGTGATAGCCTTCTTTTCTTCAAAGCTACCTTTTGCTTGCTCGTGCAAGAAATCTGGACTAAGCCCTTCAACGTGCAAGCAGAAGGAGCAGCGTGTTGGAGATCTGGGTTCCAACACTCTCAGTAGATCCCCAAGCCCTGTTGGGAGAATGTCATGGGAATGTTCTGTGCAAATGGGGAATCCAGGTCTCCTCACCCCTTGTGCACCCTGTTTCTGCACAGGACATGTTCCCAAGTGTCCAGATGTTACTTGAAAGCCTCACACAGATTCGATAGGGTTTTGGATCCAGCCTGCTGTTTGCACAGTGGCTTTTACAGCCTTTTCACCCCAGGGCGTAATTCTGGCACCCTGCAGGCAGCTGGTATTACAGTATTATGGCTCAGGGTTAGGGCTTTAAGGTTGGGTGCTCTCCCTGGGTACCGGTGTTTTTGTGGGTGCAGAGCTGCGCGTCACAGCTCCCCATATCCCCCAGCCCAGCAGAATTGGACCTCTGGGGCTATTGGGTCAAATCTTGCCTCCTCACCAAGCAGCACAGCCGCAGCCCTTCAGTCTACACAGAGCAGGATACGACCTTTGATAAGTACCCCATATAATGCATCCAGCACCCAGCATGGAACAAAACCCCCTGAATGCTAACAAAACCCCAACACTTCCATTGCAAGGTTCATTTTCTCTCCCTTCCCCTCCCCTTTGCTTTTGATTAGCCCTGTGCTAGGCAGCAGCATCGCGGCAGCTATGGGAGCTAAGCTGGAGCAGGGAGGGATGGGAGAGGGATATATGATTTTTTTATGCTTCATCCTCCCCCCCGTCCCAGCTCTTCTGGCAGTCACAGACTCCAGATGTTCGGAGCGCGAGCTGGGAAGTCCTGCTGGCGCCACTCAGGGCAGAGGGCAGGGGAAAGGCACGCGAGCTGGAACCCCGAGTACTCAGTCACTGCAGGACTTGGCGCATTCCCCAGCTCGCTGCTGGCACATTCCCCGGCTCTCTCCTGGCCATCTGTTCCAAAAAAACACTTTCAGAACCTCATCATCACTCAGGATACAACACTGCGAGCAGCTGTTAGCGAGGCAGAAGGAAAAAAAAAAACACACACACACACATTTAAAAAAAAAAAAACCCCAAACCATGCGAAAGGTCTCTTTGTGAGAGAGGAAACTGGGTTATGAATAACAGGCGAGCAGTTGGAGCTCAATAAAAGTTTTCAGCTGGAATTTAGTTTCTTGTTTTTGTGCCTGTGTGTGTGGATGCGCACAGACGCAAGGAATTAAACATTCAAACTCTGCTCTCTCGCTCTCGATGTATGCGTACAGATATATACGCTCCCCCATAATTAAATGATACAGAAGCACACAGGGAATGGGAAGCCACTCTATTTGTTGAAGTCTGCTGAGCTCGAATGGCTCACACCGTGTGTGCATTATATAAAATAGTTATTGTGGTGGTCTGCTGTGCCGTGGTGCCGCCTCACTGCTGCCTGGCTAAAAGCAGAGCCCCCCGCTGTAAGTAACACTTAGTCCTGTTGGGAAATCCAAGAGGACGGCGTTCTCTGGCTGTACTCAATTCAGGAGAGAAAATGTTAAGGATTTGTCTTAGAACTGAGGGATTGCAGTGGCAGCCTTGATTTGTGTGGCACCGAAACCATTTGCTCGGAGCATATTTTTTCGATAACACCAGAGCATGGTGCGTGATTTATTTAGACAGAGCCCCGAGATAAAGCCGCAGCTCCCACCCCCTGGTTTGCACGGATGATCCTGGCTGCCGGCACTCGCTGTTATTGATCATCTGATATTGATTATTATAATGTGCTCAGAGCCAGCACAGTAAAAATCTTGATGATCCGCATGGCATTTCTTCCTCACAGCTTCCCGTCCTGAGTGGGGAGGGGAGTCTGATAATGAGGTTCGACCTGCTTTTCCCTGCAGCTTGACTTAGCAGAGGTTCCTCTTTAAAAATAGCTTCATTTCCCTGCTAGGACTCTCAGGCAAGAGCGGGCAGCCAGCCAGTCTGCTTCCCCACAGCCGCCAGCTCCGCAGCCCCGGGGAGGAGCTGGACCACAGGAGAGCAGCGACCCGCTCCAAGCTGTCTGTCTTTCTGTGGGACAGCTGGACGGCAGCATCCCCAGAGCAGGGGGAGCTGAATCCACCTGGCCACGAGTTATCCTTGCCCTGTGCTGGCTGAAGGTTTATGCATCCAGGGAAGAGAGACCTGCTTAAAAATAAGGGCTGCCCAGGCACCACGGCAGATCCCTGTGTTTGTCACTTGCCTTAGATTCAGTCCCTGTGACCCAAAATAGCAACTGTCAATGGGGCATGCATGTGAGACTCAGGGCTCAGGACAAGTTCATAGAATCGTGGAACTGGTTAGGTTGGGAATGACCTTTAAGAACATTGAGTCCAACTATTAACTAATTCTACCAATCCCACCACTAAACCATGTCCATGTGAACCCTGTTCATGAGCAAGTTTACTTCACCAGCAGAAGCTACCCGCATCCACTTCATTGGTTGGTCAGTAGGGCTGAGCATCAGTATCCCAAAGAGCAGAGCCAAAAGCTTTTCCTTGCAAAAGGGATGTGGTACCCCACCTAAACCACCTTTGCTTTAAGGGGTGTTGGAGCAGCCACATCATGGAGTGCTGGGTGTTCACTCCATAGTGGGAGCAGGGTCCAAGTGTAGGCTCCATTCCCTTTGTAATCAAGGTGTTAACAAGAGCAGGGTAAGACCCACCCGACAAACATCAGGTAACTACAGCAAAAGGAAAATGTGAGTAGAAGAGACAGGAGAAGTCCTGGAACAAAGGCTGACTCAGTTCCAGAAGTACTTTGATTTATAGAGATTGAAATGCTCCAGGATGCTGCAAATTCACCAAGGTCATTGGGCCAGTTGTCAAATTCAGCAGCCATGGGAGTTCTGATATTATTACTTTAAAGCAGACCCCGGTTAATAAATCTGTCTTCAGAGCTCCTGGCTAGAGTGGAAGAGGGTGGAGGGGAGAAGATAACCCATGGCCTGTGCTGGGCAGCACCTGGGAACAGACTGAGTGGGGCCCAAGAGGTCTGCTGGGCTTCTCCATTGCATTGCAGAGGCTGCTCTCCATTCCTCAAAGGTATGGCACGATTGCCCCTGCCTGCCCTTGGCTGGTTTGTACATATTGCCTCTTGCCACGCCGTGGCTGATCTTCCCCTGCTGCTGAGGCTGGGTCCTAAACCCATCCCACTTTCCAAAAGCCACTGATGCTTTTAATCAGCATTGACCACCCTGAGCTGAAGGGTAAGGTCTCTGTGAACAAATGCAGGAGGTGTTAACTGCAATCTCAGATCCTATTTGTTCAGCTCTTTAAAGAGCACTGGAGGCACAAGAGAGGGAACTGGGGGCCCTGTGACTCCGGTGGCTTGAGCTTAGGGCATGAGGCTGCTATTGCTGGGTAATTCATTCCTGAGGTGGAAAAGGTTTTGCTTGCTAAGACTGCTGTTCCAGACAGGAACAGGGGGGATTTGTCTCTCTGCTGTCTTTTACTATTAATGAGAGCAGTCATTGCTTCCCTCCGTTTTCTTCTGCTACATTTTCTTTCCATGTGGGATAAATTAAACATCTGACTTCTCTACCACAGGTCATTTATGTAGATTATTTATTGTTGGAAAATAATTTGAGGAGGTTTCTAACAGAACTGTTTGCAATACACGAGGCTGTTTGTCATTCTCCCACCTACACTTCATTTATTCAAAATCCCAAATCCCAATTAAGGCTTTGAATTGGGGCGATTGTTTCTGTCTTCTCCTGCTCTGAGCAGCACTAGGTGGTGCCTTACAGTCAGCAGAGACACCCCCTTGTTGATGATAATAGCATTACTGAGCTTTGCTCTCAAATGTGGCTCCTCCACCACATCCAAATGTGATGACTCCAACTCCAGGAGTCTGAGGTCCAGCAGAGACCATAACTTCTCACGTGGAGGATTGCCTTGGGCACTTTCAATGAAATAGACCTCTCAAGGGAAATTCTGAGGGTCCTGGGACAATCCTCTGCTTCCCAGCTTCTGCACTTTGCGGGAGGGGGTAGCAAGGTGAATGTTGGGTTCCCGTGCCCCTTAGCCTGAGGTGGATGCTCAGCTCACAGGCAGCTGCCCTAATGATAGCAATAAGAGAAACAAAATACATGTCCTTTAAAAAGATAAGAAATAAAACATTAGTATCTTAGTGCTATCTTATACCTTCTTGTTGCAGCACCCAGTAACGGAAAAGGAAAGTGGGTTGAGGAAACACACTTTTACAGGCCAAGCTAGAAGGAGTTTGGCTTTTTAAAGACAGACAGAGAGGCAGCTGATCCACCCAGAGAATTGATGACCATGTCCAAAGGACCTTCAGAGACCATACTGCACCCCGAAGGGCTCTTAAATCCACTGGCATAAAGCAAGACTTAACGGTGGTTGGACTGGGTAAACGGGGTCTCATTTCCAAGTTTCTAATTCCTACGTTACTTAAAGGAGGGTTTAAGAGCCCACATGATGAAGGCAGTTCGGATAACAGAGATGTGATCTCATGGAAGAGCGGGCCCTGAGGATGTCATTCTGGTTTGAACTATGCTAACAATTGTTTGCAGGATATTTTTGGGCTTATTTTAATGTCCAAGGGGGTTTAGATGAAGTTTTCCCTGTCTGAAGCGGCTCTGCTTTGGAGTTAGGCATTTTCCACTGGTCCTGGCTGCAGCACTGTGGAGCCAGTGCGGTTAGCCAGGTACATCTGTCACAGCTGTGATTCACAGGCACGAGGGACAGCTTGCAGTCCAATTCGGAGGTTGGCTTCTGAAGCTGAAAACAGACTCAAAAAGCTGCAGGTCTTGTCAAAAGCAAGTGTTTGCCACCATTTCTGCCTTTTTTTGCAGCAGGAGCCCAACCAGCACCTGCTTGCCTGGTTGCATTTCTTCCCCAAACCCTCCTCAGCCCCTCTCTGCCTGTCCCTCTGTTCTGTGTGTGGGCTCCAGCCGCTGTTGTGGCACCTACAGGTGGTCGCCCTGCAAACCTAACTCTTAGCAGATCCCAGGTCCGGCTGTCCCCGAGAACATTGCAGCCAGTGTTGATGATGGTTGCTCATGCAGGGAGCATCGGGACGCCACGTGTTCACTGCTCTGATAGTGCATCTTCCTCTTTCCAGGAGTAATAGCTGGGAAGGAAGGATTCAGAAGAGCTTCCAGCCAGAGTTACATCTGTTCTTGGCAAAGATTGCACGATCCAGATGAAGACTGCAAGCAGTTTTTTAGCAGAAACCCCTTTTCAAGATGACCGTTGGCCAAGGAACTTTCTTAATCTCTGGAACAGAAAGGGAAAAAGGAAAAGAAAACAAGAAAAGGACAAGGATGCTTCTTATTGTTGTTAAGCCGGCCACCTTTTAGTACGTGCAATTTATTTAGCACTTTTCCCTTTGCTTAAGTGGGAAACGTTCCCCTCTCAGCTCATGTGTACAGTCGTTTTTGGTTGTTGTTGTTGTTGTTGTTGTGCCAAAGATTTGATGGAGCTTCTACACTGTGTCTTCTTTTTGCCTTAACGTTAAATCTTTGAGCCAAAGAAAAGTCAGAGGTGCCACTCAGATGGCAAGGAGCAGGCCAGCCAGCTGTCGGTGACCAATCCCAATTTCTGAACCCTTCCATGTTCTGCATCTTGCTCCTCCTGCCCACACTTCTCCATCTGCAGCCCTGGAGCTCAGTGTGGGCAAGAGCTGGGACACCACCACATCGTGCTGTGGCGCTCAGGTTTGCCTCGCTTTGAGCCGCTCTGCCTTTGGAAGGGCATGTTCCTGACATCCTGCCTGTGCGACACATCCACGGGGCAGAAACACTGACGTGAAGCGACAGCTGAAACAGCAGCTATGAATTTTTACTCTTTCTTTTTTTAGTAAATAAATAAAGTTAAATAAGCAGAAGCTAAGTGCCGTGCAAAGCAGGAGAAAAATAAAAGCCAGAAACCAAAAGAAAGTCTATCTAGGCAGAACGAAAACGATTCAGCGGGCGTTTCAAGTTTGTGAAGTCGTTTCTTTCCCATGGGGGTTTTTCGAGTGGCCAGAAACCCGTGTAATGCAAAAAAGCATTTGAATCCTATACTGTACCTTTCACTTCAAATTGAAGTAAAAAGAGAAGAGAAGATTGAGAAACATTTGCTTGGAGTAAGCAGACTTTATAGGTAATGCAGTTAGTATGCAACAAGACATCTGCTAATGATGGGGACAGAGCTCTGTGCTCAACTGAAAAAACAAAAAGAGGGGCTCCAAAACAATTAGAGGAACCTATTTTGTTTCCCACTCAAGGGGAAAGGTGATTTGTGAAGCCAGATTCACATCCTGGCTACATCAGCATAAACCAGATTCCTGGGTGTCTGACTTACTCCAGCCTGAATCTGTCTGGGCATCGCCAGGTGCTGGGGAGGGCAAAGGACCGGGGCAGGGGGGTGTCGGCAGGTGGGGAGGTGAATAGTCCCTGGTTTAACTGCCATCAACACAGAACTTGAACTCCTCAGCACTTGAACTGAGCAGCTGGCAGATGAACACTGAGCTGGGGAGCTGGTATGCAAAAACCTGAGCTCACTGGAGCAGGGGTGGGCAAGCTCCCAGTTAGGATGCTTGAGATGTCTTGTACCTGATGTCTGGGACACACGGGTAACAGCTGTGTCCAAGCCCCCTCCCAGGCTCTCATTACACTGCTCACTCCTCCACCCTCGCTGCTGGTCATTATTAGCAGCCCAATAAAGTTCATTTTTAGATTGTCATTTGTATTTCTTTATTAAAGCAGTTTTAACCCTGTCTTTCCTTACTAAGCCACATGAAAAAAACCAGCTCTTTGGCTTATAACACGGAGAGGGGCCGAGCTCCAGCATTGCAGGAAACGCTCCTGGGATGTTTGCACTGATGTCACAGGGTTGGTGTAAAGTGCATCTGCCTTTAAGAACCAGCAAGTGGTCCTGGACATCACAGATGTGGCTCATCCACAGAAAACAGTCAAAGAAAGGGAACTGAAATGCAGTAGGGAAAAAAAGCAAAAGAGGTATCACCAGACGACGTGAAAGGGGAACGGCAGGTTTTGTGACACCAGGCTGCAATTCTCCCATCTGGGTTTTGAGCAAGAGTAATGGGGGCAGCTTGGGGTTGTCCCCACCCTGGCACACGCAGACCAAGGAAACCTGGGGGGCATTACTGGAGAAGGGTTTAGGGAGATCTTACTGCAGCCTTTCAATACCTAAAGGAGTCTGTAAGAAAGACGAGGACAAACTTTTTATGAGGGCCTATCACAACAGGATGAAGAGTGATGGTTTTAAAGTGAAAGAGGGGGGATTTCAACCCCATATAAGTAAGAAATTTTTCACAGTGTGGATGGCCAAGCACTGGAACAGGTTGCCCAGAGAGGTGGTAGATGCCCTGTAGCTGGAAACATTCCAGGTCAGGTTGGATGAGGCTCTTGAGCAATCTGATCTGATTGAAGATGTCTCCGCTCACTGCAAGGGGGTTTGGACTAGATGACCTTTGAAGGTCCATTCCAACCCAAAGCATTCTATCTGTGTTTCTATGATTATTTCTCTGAGCACAGCCAAATGGTCACTGAGCATTTTTAGTCTGAGACATGCCTCCATATTTTAGCCATGAGCTCTGCAGCCACTCTCAGTTTGTGAGAGTTAATCATTCTCAGGTAGACAAGGTCTGCAGGGACAGTCAGCAATACAACACTGCTGACATTCTTTATTTACCAGTTTTTCCCCCCTTTGATTCCTGTTGAAAGATAAGGCATTTTCTGCAAGGACATAAATCACAAGCTGGGTGGCATCATCAGGTTGCAAGCGGGGCTTTAGGTTATGCAATATTGTTTGTCTCCCTGGCTAGGGAAACATTAACCCTTGGGATCATGTTGCTTCACTTACAGATTCCCAAATGCACTTTATTGAAACAGTAAAAACAGTAGGGTGCCCTTTAGTAAATGCAAGTAGCCCTTAAGAATTTGAAATAAAAGAAAGTCTTGCTTGGTTTCAGGGAATGAGCCTCTGCAACAGGCTGTGTGGGTGCTCTTGCATCCCAGCACAAGGTCAGGCAAGGGGAGAGGAGCAGCATGGCCATCACTCTCACTACCCTGTGCTGCCCAGCCCAGTTCCACCAACCGACTGTGACAACCACAAGGGCAAATATTTGCTGAAGCGTAGCAAACATGTGAGCTGAACGTGTAGCAGAGGTGACACTCTGCTTTCCTGGCTGGGCATGCAGCTGGCACCAGCCAAGCTCCAGAGCTGACCTTGCCTCACTCCTCCGGACAAACACGCTGAGCCAACGCTCTCCTCTGCTGATAACAAGGTGATGTATGTTATCACGTGGGAAAAGCAAAACAGTCCTTGTGCTGTCACCACCCTAGTGTCATCAGACCCGAAGCCTTTGCTCCCGGTTGGCACTGGCCCCCCAGCTCCACATCTTAGATGGGAGGACTCCGAAGCCCTTGTAATATAGTGGTGCAGAGTCATGCCTGAGGGAACGGAGACCGTCCAGAGAGACCTTGATGGGCTTGAGAGATGGTCCTGGGCATACCTCCTGAAGTTCAGCAAGGCCAAGAGCAAGGTCATGCACGGGTCAGGGCAATCCCAAGAACAAATACAGGATGGATGGTGAACAGACTGAGGGTGGCCCTGGTGAGAAGGACTTGAGGAGTATTAGTGGATGAAAATATGAGCCAGTAATGTGCTCTCACAGCCCAGAAAGAAGAGTGTCCTAGACTGCATCGTAAGGACTGGCCAGCAGTCCAAGGGAGGTGATTCTACCTGACTACTTTCCTTTCAGAGACCCAGCTGAAGCACAGTGTTCAGCTCTAGGGCCCTCAGCATAACAAAGACATAAGAAAGGAGGCCACAAAGATGATCAGAGGTCTGGAGCACTTCCCAGAGAGGTCTGGATAAGGTGAGAGCTGGGGTGGTTCAGCCTAGAAGAAAAGACTCCTTCTAGCCATCTTCTAGTTTCTAAAGGGAGCTATGGGAAAGATGGGAGGGATTCTTCATCAAGGAGTGTAGTGATAGGACAAGGGATAACTGTTTCAAATTAAAAGAAGGTAGATTTAGGTTAGATATCAGAAAGAAATTCTTTACTGTAAGGGTGGTGAGACACTGGAACAGGTTGCCCAGAGAAGCTGTGGATGCCCTCAAGGTAAGTTTGGACAGTGCTTTGAGCAATCTGGTCTAGTGGAAGGTGTCCCTGCCCATAGGAAGGAGGTTGGAACTAGATGATCTTCAAGGTGAGGATCATCTTATGAACATGTCAACATTGCCAGACTTGTTCAAGATACTTCACAGTATTCACAGAAGCAATCACCAGCTTGTTAAATAAATGTCCTCATTGCTGTCAAGTGTTTCCTGGATATGGGGCCCTATGCTGCACATTCACCTCTCAACCCAAATAACTTCAGGCAGGGCTTTATATCAGCTTATGCCAGGGGTTGAAAGCAGCCTTTGGAGTCTCAAAACTGCCATGTGTCCTATCTGCCCCTTAAAGCCAGATTCTTCCTTCTTGGGAAGGTTTTCTATTGCTTGCAGGCAATGGGATGAGCAGAGCAGCAGGGAGCAGGGGGACCTGTCCTACCATTTCACCCAGGAACTCTGAGTTAAAGTAGCTTTCAGTAGTGGAAGGAGTCCATGTCACTTTGAGGTGCTCTGGAGACATGAACATAATTCCCACTAACCTGGGTGAGGGTGGCTGACCCTTGTCCTGCTGCTGGGGGAAAAAACAGAGGGTCAACATTGCATATCTGGGTTAGTGGTGTTACAGGTCCTGGTGGGCAGCTGCAGACAGAGTCCAAAAAGTAGGTTAAGCTACTGGCAAACAAGACAAATTTCAGTCTAAACCACGCAGCAGATATAAATAGGTAGACATTGAAACAGAAGTCAGCACCTGACCTTTCTGATACAGCAGCATAAGAAAAAGATCTTCCCTTCCACCTAGCTGCCCTCCATGCTGAGGTCTGAGAGGATGCATTTTGGAGTTACAGGGTGACAGTGCTTAAATCAACCCTTTAACCAACTTGCATAGAATCACAGACCCTTAGACTGGTTTAGGTTAGAAGGGACTTCAGAGATCATCTAGTTCTAGCCCCCTGCAGGGACATGTCTCACTAGACCAGGTTGCCCAGAACCTCATCCAACCTGGCCTGGAACACTTCCAGGGAGGGCTCATCTACAACCTCCCTGGACAACCTGTTCCAGTGCCTCAGGACCCTCACAATGAGGAATTTCTTCTCAAGATCAAAATCTCTACTTTTTTAGCTTCAAACCATTTCCTGTTGTCCTATCACTAGAGTCCTTCGCAAAAAGTCCCTCTCCTGCTTCCCTGTAGCCCACTTCAGGTACTGGAAGGCTGCTATAAGGTCCCCTGGAAGCCTTTTATTTTGCAAGCTAAACAGCCCCAAATCCCTCAGCTTGTGTTCATGGGAGACTTGCTCCAGCCCTCTATTCAATCCTCCTCTGGACTCACTCCAACAGCTCCATGTCCTTCTTGTATTGAGGGCTCCAGAACTGGACACAGCACTCCAGCTGAAGTCTCACAAGAGGAAAGCAGAAGAGGAGAATCACCTCTCTTGGTCTGCTGGTAACTTCTTTTCATATAGCCCAGGATGTGGTTGGCCTTTTGGGTTGCACAAACACATTGTCCACTCATGTCAAGCTTCTCACCTACCAACACCCACAAGTCCTTCTCCTCAGGGCTGCTCTCAATACATTCAACTAACCAGCAAGTGTTCCTTACTAGATGTAGGACCTTGTACTTTGAGTTGTTGAAGCTCATGCAGTTTGCACAGGCTCAATTCTCAAGCCTGTTATCAACCCAAATAGCTCATAAAACTGCATGCAAAGGTCAGCACTCCTTCTGTGTCCTTAATTCACACCTGGCAATTCCTAACAGATGTCAGTTACAACACCTTTTCCCTACAAGACACCAATATTTGGTAGGGATCAGCAGTCACCTTTCAGGGAAAGCTTAAAATGCCTCAAATCACGTTTATTACAAATCTTGGGTTGAGCCCAGCTCTTCCAGACTGGAAGGTGAGAAGTACCATTTACACAGCTCTCCTGGGGACCTGCTGGTCCAGTTCTGCTTGTTGCTACCTTTACAGGATTTATTCCCTCCCTCTGCAGCCCTGAAGCCTGCAGAATCACCCCCACCACCCTTGCCTTTCCTATTACACAACTCTTAAAAGTCATGTCAATGTGGTGCTCAAGGACATGGTTTAGTGGTGGGCTTGGTACGGTTGAGTTAACGGTTGGGCTTGATCATCTGAAAGGTCTTTTCCAATCTAAACAATTCCATGATTCTGTGATTCTGTAACTAGGAGATCTAACATTTAAGCAAGACAACAGGGATCTCTCGTCCTAGAGGGATGCTTTGATGAATAGCTTTGTCCTACTTGGAGAACAATGTGGAACACAGGTAGGTTCAATTTAAAAGTAAGGAAAGCCATTTTTACAGTGAGAGTGAGTAATGGAGCCCTGGCACAGGCTGCCCAGAATGGTTATGGAGTCTCCTTCTCTAGAGACAGTCAAAACCCTCCTGGAGATGTTCCTATATGATCTGCTCTAGGGGATCCTGCCCTAGCAGTGGGGTTGGACTCAATGATCTCCATAGGTCCCTTCCAGCCTCTACTACTCTACAATTCTATGATATGTATGCACATGTGCACATACAAAACCACAAGGAGAAGGTTTCCACCTTGGGTTTTGGATGTGATACTTCACAGATTCAACCATAACTGAGTGGGAGTTTCCTTATTCTTGCCCCTGCCCTGCTCTATGTTGCAGTGGCACCAGTGATGCTGCAGCTGTAAGATGAGTATTGTAATTATTAGTAATTGTATTCACTTACTCCATATAAAAATATCAGCACAGAAACATGAATGATTTATGTAATGATATATTTGCTGCTATTAGGACCTAATATGTCATGCTGTAATTACACACTGTGCCCCGTATAATAGGTCTGGAATTGCTGTGTAAATTTTGGGTAATTACAGAAAACTATGCTACAAACAGGTCCCCCTAGACCCAGTCAGGCATTCACCACCAGGAAATAACCATTATTAAAGGCTCTGCAAGAGACAAAGCCATAGACTGAAAGCCAAAAGCTGTTTGAAGATACAGCAGTAATGATGGAGAAAAAGAAAGAGCATATGGGGGAGAAAGAACCAGTGCAGGGGAGCAAGAAAAGTTACCAGTCCAAGTAGTGCTCACCCTGGGGAACATTTCTCCTAACTCTGACTTCAGCAATATTCCCGTAATAATCTGAGGAGACCCCAGCGGGTGTGATGTAAGCTCCGAGTAGCAAAAACTCCTTCAGATGCAAGTGCTTCAAAGGACTACGAAGCCATGCTCAGCATTAAGAAAGAAGGTTTTGATGCTTGTATCTGAATTAAAAGCCTGCCAGAGGTCACTATAGCTTAATGTATAGTCAGGCTCTACTAAATCAACTGGAAAAGTTGACATTGATTAAAATTTATCGTCTCCTTCCCAGATCCAAGAGCTTTTCCAGATTTCAACACACTCATTTATTCAGTGAAGCTGATTCTTCCCCTCCTCAGTGCAGTATCTACACATCTTCCACCTCTGATCAATAGCAATAGCAGGATTCGCCAAGGGCTACTTGCAGCCATGAGCATGTCTCCCAAGGATGGGATGTGATGGGAAGAAATGAGATCAGCCATTTTTACTGCTGAGTGAATAGTTACGGGCTTTGAGGGCTTTCTCATGGTCATGAATCTCGGAACAACCTCTGATTATTTTAATTTCACTGCAGCCTTCCAGCTTCATCATCTACCCTGCCAACTTCTATTAAGGTTCCATTAAAAGGCAGTGAAACACAGGGATTTTTACACTACCCTTGACAGAACAATTTCCCTTTCTGGATACAGTAAAAATTTTCAGCCAAAACACATCTTTTTGGTTAAAAAAAAAAAAAGAAGAGCAAGAGAGAGACAATTTCAAGCAGATCAAAATCTTTCCTAAAAGGTTGTCAGACTGTCTTAGCCAGAAAAAACAATCCAAAAAGACTAATTTTCAAAGCAAAACATTCATGCTTCCTCTCTGCCTATTATAAGCACATTTGTTCCCATTCACTTATGAACAGCCCCAGATACCAGACAGTATTTCATTCTGTGAAGAGCTGAGTGGTTCTAAGTGGTTTGTTCAGATCAAAACCCTTTCCACAACTTTTTGTCATTGATGGATGCTTGGTAACTGAATTTTACTGTTATTAGTTGTACCTTTTCCTTCAAGGATCCTACCAGCTCTTCACTTTCAGCATAACCAGACATAGCAGCAGAGAGAAGGACAAACCCTGCCCTCAAGCTATAACCTGGTGAATCCTAATAGAAACAAAGGATGTTCTAAAAGGTAAGGGCTGGAGGGAGTATAATATTTAAGCTTAAAATACACAACAAATAAGCTAATAAATAAGAAATTACACACAAATAAGTGTTTTAAAAGTTTTAACCTGCAACACACTAATAACTTATCAAATCCATTTCCTTCCCTATCAGTATTGAAATGGCAGGTCTGATTTGGGGGAATCCACGCATGTGCTGCTGCTTCCTGCAGCTCATGGGATTTCTCATAGCATTAAGCACAAGCCACCAGTTTGGTGCCTCAGCAGCGCAGTGTCAGGGCAGGCTTGGTGCAGCAAAAGTTCATGCAGTTGCAAGTATTGGGAGGTACTAAAATGAAAACCCTGTTCTCATGAGCACGTTCCCTCTCATGCGGCACATTGCGCTGAAAGAGATGACCAGGGCTGGCCCCCATCCCACATAGGTGAGATGGTGTAAGACAGGTTTAGGCATAGAGGTATCTGCAACTGAACAGGACTCACCTCTTTCCATGATACACATTCTGATGGTGCGTATAAAGGATGAATTACACCATAAATCACTCCTGAGGTTGTCAAGACCCACAGTCAGGCTTGAGCCGCTGATTGAGGCGCCAGCAGAGGAGAGTAGGACGTCAGGATGAACAGATCTATGATAGACCAAGATCCCCACCTCACTTGGGACGCATGTGTTGTAGCAACCACAGGGCTGACCCAAAATACTGAGTGGGTACTTCTTGCATGGGTGATGTCTTTTTGGTGAGGTGTGTGGAGAGGATCCAGCACAATGGCTACAAGACCTTCATGAGACATGGGCTTGTGAAAGATAAATTAATATGGGAGATAAAACCTTCACTCTGGGATCTCCCAGCTTCTCTGTGATGAAGTTCATGGCCTCAGTGCCGCTTTTAGGCACACACCGCCTATGCACTTCAACACTGACCTGAGCTTTACAGACTGCATGTTTACGCATCTACAATTCCAACCTAATTCTGGTGACCTCATATAAAATAGCAGTAATCAACTATCAATAATACTTTGGGCATTGGGGGAAAAAGTGCATTCTTCATAAAAATTGGTGCTGATGGTTAAGAAATTGAACTTTGTGGTACCATTAATTACAGGAGCTAAAAACATTGCCACTGAATGTTTCCGGGGAGCGCATGCTTTATATGTGTGAAGGACACTCTTCTATATCAAGTCTTCACAATTGTAGAGACCTGGTAAATAAAGGCACAAATTATGAAGGGTTCCTTTTCCTCTGGCAGCTAATCAGCCCAGGGTGTGTTTATATATAAGCAGAGAGCTGTCTTCACCCCAGCCTCTCTCCTCCCTGTGTCCCCAGGTTGCAGTCGTCTGTGCAGCTAGCTGACGTTTCCCTAATGAATCAAACCATTTGCTCTAGA
>JAOXOE010000405.1:43557759-43581912 GCA_028565055.1 Phoeniculus purpureus
CCTTCTCTGGAGACATTTAAAACCCGCCTGGATGTGTTCCTGTGTGACTTGGTCTAGGTGATCCTGCTGTGGCAGGGAGATCGGGCTAGATGATCTTTGGAGGTCCCTTCCAATCCCTAGGTTTCTGTGGTTCTGTGGGGTTTTATTTCCAATTAGGGTCTGTGTAGGTGGTTGGTTTTTTTCTATGTTGAAATTTCATGAAGCCTTAGTAACTTGTACTCGTAACTTTCTAGCCAAAACTTCACTGCTGTTGACCAAAATAACCCAAATATATATATATATATATGTATAAGCAAAAGTCTGAGAAGTGAATGGAGCTGAGCTGAACCAACTGGATTGATGAGTGTCATGGGTAAAGCATGTGCTTCCTGAGTCTCTTGCTTTAGCTTATTGTGGTGACACAGACCAGCTCAAGACAGGAAACCAGCAGACAAGATGGATGTGGCATTTGTTATCAGTAATTTTTGTTTCCACAAGGAATCTCAGGGGAAAAAAAACCTGCTATCTGACAAGATCTGTTATGAGAACTAGAACTAGAAGCACCATCTCCGTATTAACAGTTTTCTCACAGATTCAAAAGAAGGCATTGGGGAAAACACTGTACGAATCAGATATATTTGTAAAAACTATCTCCCCCATCTCCTTCTGAAAACACTGATCTAAGATGTATCATGTAATATGCAGTCAGGCATGAAACCAAATAGGAAACACTGAAAAAGTGGTTCACAGCTCAACAATAGCTCCATGCAACCTCGTCTAGCAGACAAATAAGGAAAATACAGTATTTAAACAGCAGCACAGCGCCATTGTTTTCCCTTCCTTACACTGAAAACTTGGCCCCAGATGTGCTGTGCTTTTTCACTGGCTCCAGAGAATGTGTCTGACAAACCTGGCTTGCGTCTTGGGCTTTCAACTGAACAGCCCATGTCCTCCACACTGTTATTTTCCTCAGCCCCAAAGTTTAACCAACAGATTCAACACAGCTCTTCCTTCAGCAGCCAGAGGTGTTGCTGGCTGCTTGTCCTTATTCCCTTTGCTGTTTTTTTCAATTAGGGTATTTTTCTCTGGGTGTGACTCTCATCAGCCTTGAAGGCATCTAGCCAAAATTAAGAATGATACCAGTTAAGACAAGGCATGTTTGAAAAGGACAGAGGTAGTTAGAAAAGAAGTGGCAACGCACTGGGGAGAAGGACACATTTTCAGTGCTTCAAGGATACCCAGGCTCAGCGCCTGCAGTCTAAATTTATGAATCCTCTCTGATATTCTGAAATGATTGAATGCATACTGTAATAATACGGGGTTTCGCTTTCAAAGCCCAGCTAGCATAAATTGCAGATCTGCACTGTCTGCAATATACATGCCACATTTTATTACCTGGGTTCACAGCCAACACTTAACTCAATCTAATGTTCATCCTTTAATATATTCCAAGATATGCATCAATTCACGGTTCTGCACCACACTGCCCAAAACTGCCTGTGCTGTTGATCTATATGATGATTAAATTTCTGCATTTTTGAGGAAACTGGACTTTAAGAGCACTAGATGGTGCTAGAGAATGCTCTTAGCCCACTCCAGGCTGCGTCCCTTACATTCCCTCCATGTACCGTTTATTTTTGCAGAGTATAACAGCATAATCTGCATCAAGCATCTATATTCTCAGCAGCACTTCAGATGGGGTGCTGACATTGCCCATCACTCTTTCTTGTCGGGTGATGAGAAGTTGCTTGTTATTGCCAGAAGCAAGCTGTCAAACCCATGAGTCAGGCTCCCCAGATCATGAGACTGTCTTCAAAACCAGGGGATATGTCTATTTTTTTAAGAGCGCTTTTTATTTGCTCCTAAGCTTTATGACCGTTATGATGCTATTTATGTGCCCCCTAGGAAATTGTGGAAATGCTGGGCACTAAAATCATCTGTGATCAGGGCCAACCATGGGTCTGAGCAACAAGATTCAAACCACAGTCCAGACCCGACCTGGAGGTGTTTGGAAGCATGGGTTTAACTCATCCAAAGTAAAGAAACCACCCTTGGAAACCACCAGATGAAAAAGACAATTAGGAAGTGGAGTAGGGTGTTGTACAGTCCTGCATCTGCTAGCAACTCATAGTAACATGTCTGGCTGGAACACATGCTGGGAGAAGAGGAGACCAGAGCAGCCTTCACTCACCAAGAGGTTTTCTCATGTCGGTGTGAACAGAGGGCTACATCTTTAACTGGTCCCAGTAGGGTAAGGCTGGGTATGCCAAATCAACACTTTCAAGGCACTGGCACCATGGGAGATGCTGCCTGGCTGTGCCTGACCGGGTGGCCGGCGCAGGACAGGCATGAGGACAGCACACAGGCAGCCGCCGAGCTCCAGACAGCAACTGCTGCCCGACAGCTGGAGCAGCCACGGACACAGGGTTATCGGGCTGCCTTGGGGTGAGTCTCTGGGAAACAGTTGGCAGGAGCAGCCCTCCTCCTCCAGCCTGTGGGGCAGCTGCAATCAGCAGGACAACAGCTTCTTCTCTAGGCATTGACACCACAAAGGCTTGGCCTCATCCTGCTGCTCCAGCCCACCAGGCTGCAGACTCAGTCCACAGACTCCATCCAGACCTCCCACAGACATGGGCAGGTCAGATGCAGCATGATGGGTCCAAGCATGTGACGGGCACATCTGCGGCTGGTTCTTCCTAATCATAGTGTAGCCACCATGTATTCATGCAACAACCAGCAGCACAGATGGCAACACCAAGATGCTGCCACTGCTTCATCCCAGCAGAAGTGCCAACGAGAAGCAGTGTAGAATAAAATCATGCTTTGGACAACATGGAAACCCACCTGCCTCTGATAGCATGGACTCAAAGCAATGTGCCTTATTTAACCTAAATTTTTTCGGTGTTACACACTCTCATTTTGCTCCTGGTTGATGATGGCATTTAAACCAGATGAAAACGGTATGAAGAATTCAGCTGTGACATCAACCCTAAACCAATCAGGTAACAGCTAAAGAATGACATGTCTGGGAAACTGAAGTTGTGGCTTGCATTTTTAGCACCACTAAGATATTGAAGGGACCCTGTCAGATCACATCTGGCCTGTAGGTTAAGATTCTTTTGAAAGATCAATGGAAACATTCTCGTATCTTTTTTTTCTTTCACCTGAAAGCAAATGAATTGTTTGTATGTGTTTAAATGTATCCCTGAAGCATTCACAGAGGATGAAACTGCAAACCAAAAGGGAAACTCCATGGCTGTGCTGGCTGCTCCAGCTAAGCAATGTGCTTATAGCCTTTGCTCTACCCGAGAAACTCACCATGGTGTCCATCCCTGTCTCATTTTATATCACCCTCAGCCTTCTAACATCACACAGGGTGGGAAATTTGCTTTGAATTGATTGTTAACCCACCAGTGTCCCTCTGTGTGTCTTTTATTTACATTAGCTGTCTGAAAGAGCAAGCTATTCCCCGCCAGGTTTCATTCTGCTGGAGAAACGGGCTTGCTGTCATCACTCATCATCAGCACAGCCTGAGACCCGCTTTCTTACATATCTCCCTTCCACCATTCATCTTTACTACCTCATAGCTGTCAGTTTTTCTTCTAGCTGCTACTATAAAATGAGAACAGGGTTGTTTGGGACAAAAATCACTCAGTAATCCACAAAGAGGAAGGAGGGGGGAATTACTTGTCTTTGAAGGCTAAACTTCCCTGGGATGGTGTCCTTGATTGAAAATCACCATTAATCCTACCAAATAATAAACTCAAGAGTATTCTAAATGTTCATTGATTTCTGCATCACCAAAGTTCTCAAATCCTCCTGCCACAAAGAAACCTCTTCTCTCCTGAAATAATTTGACATGTCGTGAAGCCCTAAAGCAGCTCTCAGTTCTCTTTATTGCAACAGCCGAACCAAACCAACACTGACAGTGCTCTACTACTCTCTTAGCCAACAAATTCTTCCTTAGGCAAGTTATTTCATCCATTCTGCCTCAGTTTACCCCACCTGTGAAATAGTGGTAGCAACTGCTTTGATAGTGGAAGATGTTGCCCAAGGAAGAACCATGTTTTCTGTGAGGGGGTTGTATTTTGTTCCCCACCTGAATGGTTAGTGACACATTGAAGCTCAGGTGAGAATTCACCCAAGACTATCATAGAATCCTAGAATGGTTTAGGTTGGAAGGGACCTCAGAGATCAGTATGGGAGAAGTAAACAAATTCCTACAGAGAAAGCCCTTGCTGGACCACACCATGAGAATACAGCCTCATGTTCAGGCTCTTTCTCTTTGGGTGATCGATGCTTCAACAGAGAGTGAAATATATTCATTTTCCCTGAAGAAAGAAAATTCATGCAGAAGACCCTGTCTTATTGTCACTGCAACTTTCATTTCGGCTAGAAAAGTCTAAACATTTCTTCTCCAGCCCCTGGCTTCCCAGAGAGTCAGTGAAAATTCAGACACATGAGTCAAATATAGCAAGAATTTGAGGATGAAAGAAGCAGTCTATCAAGGCAAGAAAGAGAAGGTGCCTTCCTTTACCCTCTTCAAGTTTCTTGGCATCCTGCTGGATAATTTACCCCATTTTAGGGACACAGGAAGAATTCTAGGAAATATTTGTTGAAGGAAGGAGTTTGAATTCCCAATTCCCAGTTTTGAGTCAAGTCCTGAGTAAGAACAGCCATCAGATGCTGGGCTGATGCACACGTCATTCGATATAATCCCCAGAAAAACAGCACTCTGTGGTCCAAGCAGGAGCCAGCAGATTCTGGTGTTGGTGTGGACCATCACCTGCCCTGGGTGCCGTCCCCCACCGTGGTGTGAACCATCATCCACCCTGGGTGCTGCTGGGTGCCGTCCCCCACCGTGGTGTGGACCATCACCCGCCCTGGATGCTGCTGGGTGCCGTCACCCACCTACCTGCCAGGCAGCGAGGATGCCGGCGGTGCCAGCTGGCGGCAAAGCCATGCCCTTTGCGGGGGAGCTCCCCTGCTGCTATGCATCATCCCAGCTGGCCGAGCAGCAACCCTAACCTGGCTGTGTACGTCAGGGCAGCCAGCACGGAGCCAGGCTGTCCCCTCGCTCCCCTCCTGCCACCCCCTCGCCGGCCGTGAGGACTTTGTGTCCTAAAAGCTCATTCTTTCCATAGCGTACAAAATAAACCAGCATGTGCTCCTCTCCGACACCACCCGTCTCTGCAGCAGCCCCGGGTGGGTTGTTGTTGTCGTTCGACGCCGTCTCCCCTTAAATAGCAGAATTAGAGCGGGTCTAATCCTGCAAAGTGCTGAGTAACAGCTCGTCCCCAATAAATTAAGCGGGCACTCAGCGCTGCAGCCTGATATTCGTCTCCATGTCCTCCCGGATTATCGGTCTCTCCTCCCCGCTCTCTGCCGGGCCCCTAGGGGAGCAATTATCTGTGAATGAGAACAGAATAACTCTTTTAGCAGAAGGTTTCCACACTCGAGCACAAGGAGCGCTCTGAATGGATTTATCATGCTCGCTAAAAAGGGAGCTGGAAAAAAATCCCCCCTTCTCTCTTTTTTTTTACATTTTTTAAAAATTTTTGGTTTTTTATTTGAAGGAGAAATCCCTGAAGCAGCAGCCACTCCCCAGCGGCTCCGCACACCAGGGGGAAAAAAAAAGGAAAGGGAAAAAAAAATTGGATATAGTAAAACTTTTTAAGGGAGGCATGAATCGGTTCTTCAGAAAAACAAGGCAGCAGTGCCAACTGGAAATGTTTGCTTTGGGGGTGAGTTAGATGGCTGGCGTCAGCCAGGGCTAAAGACATGCCAGCGGAATGCAATATTGGGGAAGCAGCAGGTCACTCAATCACTGGCAATTTGCCCAGGAGCAACTGGATGCCTTCAGACTTTTTTTCTTGTGTGTGTATGTTGCGCCTTTTTTTTTTTTTTTGCTTTTTTAAAGTTTTTTTCTCTCTCCAGGCAAACAGAGCCCCAGCAGTTTTGGGGCTGGGGAGATGGGGAATGGTATTTCTAAAAGGCACGTTCCCGCAGGAATCCCCCCGTGGTCTGCTGTCTATGACATCTGGCAGAAATTCCGTTGGGAAGAACAAGGCTGAATCACAGATTCAGAGGATCCTGCCTGCTGCTGTCTCACATAAGGCAGAAGATGCAGCCCTATTTGCCTGCTCTGCCCATGGAAGATATGGGGCAGGGGGACCTCACAGCAGTGTCAGCGCTTCCAAAAATCCCCCTCAGCAAGCAAGAATAATTTCTCCTCCATTAACAAATAGCAAACACTAGAGAAGAGACTTTTACACTTTTCACTTACATTTTCAGAAGCAACTGGACCTTTTTTTCAGTGTTAATTTGCTCACAAGATTGGAGAGAGTAGGTAAAGGACAAAAAGGCAGATTTCCCCTGGTGAAAACTGTCCGTTAGCTGCCTGGAGCACGGGAGGAGGCAAAGACCTACCTGGCCTTTCTGTGTGCACAGCTGTAGGTTTTTCAGTGCCACAACATTTGTGCAGGGTGCCAGGCTGCACACAGAGCTCGGATAAGCTGGAGAGGGAGGGCATCCCAGCAGGAGTGGCTTCAGGCAAGCTGGTGGCCCAACTCACAGCAACCACCATCATTAGCTATTTGGCCTTTTAACTAACAAGGGAAATGGGTGTTTGGCCAGCAGCTGAGGACAGTGCAGTCATCAGCACATGATGGGCTGATGTCGACCATGGCACTTCTCCAGAGGTAAAAGGGAGCAATAAAATTGCCCTCAATGTTGTCATCTCCATCTATGTGGGTAAAATCCCATCTATGAGAGGGAGGGGAGCTCTCATGAAAGCAAACCCAGGGACCAAGCTGTGCCTGTGTCTGCAAAGCTGCAGGGTTCAACACCAGTCAGAAGCATTTCACAGCATTTTGACACCCAGCACCAGCCCCCACCCATCTTCCACTACACAGAATCACAGAATGGTCTGGGTTGGAAAGGACCTATGAAGATCATTTAGTCCCTTTGCTGCTGCAGGAACAACCGCAGCACTCCACTGAGCAAAGCCACCCTAGGAGACTGCTGTTGTGATGGAATCACAGGAACATTAAGGCTGGAAAAGACCTATAAGATCACCAAGTCCAACCTTTAACCCTACTCTTTATGACACCTAAAACAGATCTCTAAGCACTCTTTAAGCACATCAAGGGATGGTGACTCAATCCCCTCCCTGGGCAGCCTGTTCCAGTGCTTTACAGCCTTCTCAGAGAAAACATTTGTCCTAATGTCCAGCCTAAAACTCCCCTGCTGCAGCTTTAGGCCATTCCCTCCAGTTCTATAATTGTATACTTGTGAGAAGAGCCCAGCACCCACCTCTCTACAATCCAATACCATTATCTTGTGCTACAATTAGAGATTTTTTTTCCCCTCCTTTGTTTCTCTTTCTCACACATAAAGACATGAAGAGGGACCCTCTCTTCTAACCACTCACTCTTTTCTCCATCCATATTTCTCATGTTAAGAGCAGTGATCTTACACACAAGTAAGTCTGATCAATCCATGAAGAAATTGGAGAGAAACTATAGATCCCTGGAGGCAGATCCCTGCTATGATCAGCAGGTAGGGGTCCCTGAGAAGTCCCTGAAGTGGGGCATGTACCTGTGCTCTGCCCCTGCATGGCAATGTCAGGGTGCCTGGTGACACAGCCACTAGCTCACCCAAGTCTAAATATGTGCATGGTCTTTCCAGCAGCTTCTCTCTTTTCACATTTCTCTCCTGGCTTTGGATATTGATCCAGCTATTGGGAAGAATGGACCACAACTCACTCATCTTCCCAGCTCTCCACCATTCACCTTTCCAGTGTTCCTTTTCACCTGAAAAGTTTCATACTCAGAACAAGAGCTTGTTATTGCATCACTGGGCAAGGGCTTCAGTTCAAGTGGACTACATTCCCAGGTCAGTCACCACTTCCTTGTGTCCTATTGAGAAGAATCCCCCTGTCCCAGATCGTTCTGCTATAAAATGGATATCGCAACCTTTACCTTAATTGTTTTTAGTCTTTAAGGCAGCATAGTGTGCACATAGCAAAACAGTGAAAGGTAATTGGTTTTATTGTAAAGGGTCTTTATCAATTATTTCATAAAATACCCAAGTTTTTGCCAATATCTTGGGGAAAAAATATTTCCCCACCCTGTTTTCTAGATGCTTAATCCTTGTAGAAAGTGTCATATCAGCCCATAATTGTGTGGTCACAGATGCTGTAGTTGTCTATTCAACCATGGCACCCGATCGCCTGCCCACAAGTGCCTACATTTTCACACTCTCAGTGTGGTTTAAGGGTAGTGAGTGGAAAGAAGCTATGGACACACTCAGTCACCCCAAAGGACAAATGCTGCAGTGAGCAATCCAACCTGACCCTGTGCTCCATGGCTGCAGCAGAAGGCAGGGTTGCCTGCCAGAGATTGACTGAACCCTTCCCTGCTCCTGCTTCAGCAGAGCTGTGCAACTTGGGGAAATTGTTTTTGCTTCCCATACCTCAGTTTCCCCATCTGGAACACGGAAATAATGATCTTGGCTTCTTTTTAAAGCTCTTTGAGATGAACAGCCCTTTTAAAGAGGTAAGTAGTATTATAAGCAACAATCATGTCTGCCAAGAACCAAAAGTGATATGAGGGTGATGAAATTCAGGCCACCTCATCAGCAAAGCATGTTGTCCTGGCCTTCAAGACAAGGTTAGGACTCTTGGAGAGAGCCCGTTCCTTTTTGGGACAGAAAGAAGTGGACATGGACCCAGCAGATGCTTTCCTATTATTAGTCATTTGTATCCATGTATTGCTGCAAATGTATACAGTCCTCAAAAGCCCAACCACAGCAAGTGCACAGCCAAAAGCCAGCTAACCCAGGAGCTCCACCACGCAATATGGGCTGCAGTTACCAGGTAATTTCCCTATAACAGCCCAAGAAGTTTGGATGCTACCCGCTCTCAACAGATCTGCAAGCCCCAGCGTCAACATGAGCCTGATGAAGGACAAGAGCAGGCAGAGGAATCTGCCCAGGGACTGGAGCTGCAGAGCATGGCATCTCCAGAGGACCAGGTGGGAGACGATGGTGACGCATGGTTTGGCCAGGGAAAGGAAGCTGGAAGGAGGTGAGATGCAGGCACGGGTGAGATCGGTAAGGACCTCACAGACGAGGCTGCAGGCACGACCGAGAGCTGCTTTGCACAACAGGGACAAATCCGTCGCTGGCACAGCTCCGCTCCGGCCGCCTCTGTGTATTTGTGTAGGGATCCAGCTCCGGCTGTGCTGGGAGTCAGCGGCTGTGCGGGGCTGTGCCAGCCCAGAGCCTAGACATGAGGACAGCGCCAGATGCCGGGCATATTTTTTCAGCTGTGCGGGCTGTGGGTTGTCACACGGGGCTCAGAGTGCACCTGCGCGACCCTGAGCCGCCTGGCTATTAACAGCCGGCAATGGTGCTCTGATGCCGTATCGCTGACCGCTTCGTTTCCAAGTGAGGTGATAAATCAGCTGCCCTGCTGACAAACCCAGGGCTCTTCTGTAGTTGGAATTGGTGCAAATGCTGATGTACCTCATACTTGCTCTGCAATAGGATTTGGCCATGTGTGGCCAGCCTGGCTCCACCTCATCCTGCCACCTTGGGTGCCACAGGACCAGCTCCTTGAGCCAGTGTGGCTCTAAGGGTCTCCTAATGCAGTTAAAGAACGTTTGGGGTTCTCCAAGAGGAGATGGGACCAGAATAGATTTTTGGAGAGGAGCTAAGTAGGACTAATATAAGATGTGAGGTTACTGGGCTGTGCTTGAGGACATAAAAAGCGCCCAGAGGGAAGAGCTGCAGCAGACACTATCAGCAGGCTAAAATCTTCTCAGATGTGGGGAATGACATCTGAAGGAGTCAGTGAAGGCAGCACTGATGAAAAAGCTGCATTTGCCTCTTTCCTTACTCTGTCTACACCAACCTAAGCACCAGCCCTGCACAATACTTGCATCCCCAGAGGAAAAACCCTGCACATCCAGCCTCTTCACGAGAAACACACAATGGGAATGGCCTTCATAGTCTCTCTTTCCTCTCACTGCTGACACAAAATAAGCACAGTCTGACTAATTAACACGGCTAGTTAGCATCAGGAGGAAACATCCAGCATGGACCACAGACTCTTGGGAAAGAGGTTTTGGTGCCTTGGGACACAGAGAAATGATTTCCCGGGTGTCATGTGCACAGCACCGCCGGCTCTGTGACTTTTCCGCTTTTCCCTCATCAGCTCTTGGTTCTAACACAAAGATGATTACTAATGCCAAATCATTGTACTTCTTCCCTCTTTATTTCAGGCCGCAGGCTCACCACATTCTGGACTGGTTGCAAGCCATCTGGTTTCACTAATACTTCTAATATAATAACTAGCTACGGGCTGATCATGTGACGGGAGTAATCGATCAGTCCTATGCTGGTTGTGGTTATTTTACACCTCAAGCCATTCTTCTGTGTTCTGGTGTCCATAGCTTGCTGCGGTGCTTTGTCGCTGTTGTGCCTTTCCACCTTGGCAGCCTGGCATTCAAGAAGGCTGTCTTGAGAGACAGCATCACTTTGTTTCCACCCGAAAAACAAGATGAGGAAATCAACCAGAGGCTCACTTGCCACTGTTTTTGGCTTTGCTGAAGGAACTTCTGCTTCAGAAAGTTGTTCAATCTGAACAAAATAATCTTCTCAACAAGTTCTTCCTTCAGACCACCAGAAGAATCACTCCAGAGAAACCAAAGCCAGGTCTGACAGTTATAGCTCACCCATAGCCAGCTGTGGGAGCCCAGGTTCATATTGAGTGGGCACAGGACATTTCCTGGCAGACCACCAGGTGCAGGGAGTAAAGACCCTCTACATTAAAGGGGGAGTTCCATTGCGTGGGGGCACCTCTTTGTCCTTTTTACTTTTCTCACCCTCACCATTGGGCTACTGGGAGTAATTTCTTGGTAGCTACTCAGATATAGCAAGAGGTGTTCTTGACCTCATCTCAGAAAGTACCTTATAAAATATCATCAGGAAACTTTGATTGAGACAATCTTTAAGGAAACAAAAACTCTTTTAGGTTTGTTTTGGAAGGAGTGAGTATCTTTGTTTTAAAACCACCAGAGTGGCACCAGGATAGGTTTGGGCTCCATGTGGCTGCGCAGAGGCAGCAAGAGAGTGAATTCTCCATTTCCATGGGTGCTTAGAGCCGGCCACAGCCTGTAAAAGCAAATTATTTAATGACTCATTCTGGCAAGCAAGGAAAGATGACTTCAAGTTTGAACTTCCTTCATCACTTCTACCAGCTCCCCCCAGAGAGCCAACACGTCGGTGGCCAAGATGATTGCACACCTCAGAGCCAAGCGCTGGAGCAGGAGCACAAAGGAGGGTCCCTCCATGACACATGGGAGCTCAGCAGCACAACAGATGGCGTGTATCAGCCCCAGGGGGGCACATTAAACATCTCCTTCCTTTGCAGTGGATTTCAGTGTCGACAACTGCTACCTTGTGAGTCAGTTCATTCAGAACAGTTCCATCTAATGGGATTAACAAGCTCTTCACTGCTTGGATCACTTCACAGCAGGAAGATCCAAAATCAACTGCTGGAAAAAGGGTAAGTCCTTCTATGGAGGCAGTAAGATTGTTTGTGGAACCAAACGATCGATGACTCCGAGTGTTGGGAGCACGCCATGCATGAAGACACATACCCATGAAGCTGGGCACTGGGCTGGATGATGCAGGCTCACAGCGCCGTGCCTGGCTAAGACTCCATGCCCTACACTCAGGTGCAGTTCTGTGGCATCGTCAGTGTTTGAAGGTAGGAGAGGTGCCAGAGGAAAGGAGTAATTCTCTCAGGCGCTTCTCAGTTGTAAACCTCAAGGCTGGAGGCTCAGCTCCAGTGAGGAGTGCACATTACTTGAAGAAACATAAAATCACAGAATGCCCCAGCGCTGCTTCCACTGAGCAGTCATAAGTATCACATCCATAGCCACCATTGTATAAGAGCATTCAAAGCACAGTTCTTTGCAGAGCAATGTTTTTCCTTCCCCACAGATACTGCATAGCCTCGTACTTGCAGAAACCTTCTTTCCAACAAGACCACCTCAAAATCTTTCCATACCAACCACAGCACACTCATTTTCTGGTTCATACAGTTCTCATGGGATTTATCACTCGAGAGTGACACAAATTGGCTGATCATAGGCACCAGCAAACACCTAGAGTTTGTGACAGAAGAGCAACGCAAATTGTGGAGACCCACCAAGGCTCCACCATCAAGCATGGGAGTTACTCAACTGGCCTTGTGTCCTTCTCAGGTTGTATGTCAACTGTTTGCCACATAGCTCAAATAAACCTAAAGCCCTGCCTGCTCAAGGCAGTCTTATGTCCACCAGTCATCCCAACGTGGTACACATGGTCAGAGATGGGCAGGACAGCAGCAAAACACTACACGGAGGTGGGAACGAGCTATATTGCTGGAACCAGGCACCAAAGGCAGCTCTGGTCACCAAAAGGGTTGTGGCTGTCACCTGAGGCAGCATGGTGGGTTCTTTTCCCATTCACATAACCTGGCATTTGGAGTTCAGTTTTTAAGAATGACAACCACTCAAGAAGCCTTCATCAGTGCAAATGTTTTGCACTGAGGGCAGCAAGACATTTAATGTGTATCCATAATTTCAACCCAGAATTTGTAGGACCTAGTCAGAAATTGTTATTAGAGGTTTCATACATGTCCTGCTTTCCTCTCCCACGGTCTCTCCCATGACAGGGAGTGAGCCATGCGATAGGCACAAGTCAAACCATCTAGCCCAGGATACTACTGAGGGTTCCCAGTGACAACACTTCACAATGACATTATTCGGGCTCTTCTCCATCTGGAAGAGTGAACGGACTACAGCTGGTCTGAAAATGGAGTTTTCTTCTCTCAAAATAGTCTGACTTTCGCTTGAAAAAATAGAAACAGCTGACAACAAGTGTTCTGCTTTTAGCTGGAAAGCTTCAGTAAACATCTGAAATTTCATGCTGAAAATGAACACCTCTCAAAAAAAGTTGCTTAATCCATAATGGCATTTTCTGTCAGAAAATATTTGAGAGGTAAACATTTTGGGACAGCCCTGGAAATGCTCAGTTCAGCGCACAGTGACTATTTTAAATAGCAGTTGGAACGCTGTCACCTGGACCTTTAAAAAATCTTTTATTGCCCTCCTTTCCAGGTAGGTTCAGCCATAGATTCTCATATGGTTCTATGGCTTTCCTCCTATCCCACTTCCACCTCCACTGTGACCAGGTTTACTAGTTACCGAGGTGTGTACCTGCACGTGTCAAAGCAAATGAGCCTCTCAGAAAATTGCCTGTGGTCTGAATGTCATCGTGAGCAATTGGTAGCAGGAAAATATTTATAAGTTGGAGTGAATGCTAAAATTAAAGGGCCTCAATGTCTCTCTTGCCTCTCATCATGTTTGGCTCTAGCAAAAGGTGGGTGGGAAGCACAAGAATAAAAATATCCACGTGAAAACTGGACTGAGGTCCACATCACATATTTCAATAGGCTCCTCTTTCAGGGGTGGCTCAGGTTAGCTTTCTGATCAGCCCAGCCTGCTATCACAAAGACCAATAGTATAAGCTCTTGCTGTTGTCTTAATATCCAATTTATTTTTCAGCGGTGCAATTTCCTGCCTGCTCTTTGAACAGCTATCAAAGGACAAGACACCAGATCACAGCAGACATTCTTCTAGTAGTGACATCTGCTAAACTAGTCAGTGTGTTCCTATACAGCCCACTCAATGCATCCTAAAATATTTTATAAGCCTCCAGTGGAACAGAGAATAGTAACATGGGTCCCTGACCTTTATTTGAGCTACCTTGATGTTCAGTACAGATGGGGAATTGCACTTCTGCAGCCAGAATTTCTGGGTCCATTCAGATTAGGGTTTCTGTCTTACTTCCAAACCACATAAATTTCACTTAACACCATCTGGCACCTCATAACCTTCACTGCTTTTCGTGTGAGAGCATTGGCAAACGTGAACATGAGGTTTAATCCAAAAGCCTCTGGAAAGCCATGGAAAGATGGGTTTGGATCGTTTGGATCAGTGCACAAGACATTCTGTGGAAACATGCTCTGTACAGGTTTGCTGGGAGATGCTTCTCCTTCGAACAAGCGCTCAGCTAGCAGTGAATATGTTCCAACATCTGGGCACCTAAGAAAAGGTTGGTCTAGTTATATTTAGAGAAGTTAAGAACTGCCACTCATAAGATGTTATCCAAACATCCAAGCTAATTTTGCTTTGGGCAGAACCTCGGATACCAGGACTGTCAGTGTGTTTCATGAACACAGTCAAGAAGTGCTAGAAACTACTCACTGATAATTTTTCAGAGTTACTTACAGGACCTGCAGTCTCTCTATCGCTATCTCTCCTGTGCTGTCTGGGTCTCTCCAGGGCTGACTGTGGCTCAGACTAAACCCATCCAATGGACCGCACACGTGATTTAACAGTGTGGACAACAGCTCTGTTCTCTGATATGGTGTTCACCTCTGGGTGCAGGCTTGAGGATGGTCCTGGTTTGGCAGTCTTTTTCCTCCTGAGAAAAGCTTCCACTGTATGAAAGAATAGGCTGGCTGGTGCATTGACATGGTCCTGCTAAGAGTGTCTTCACCAGACTGATGGGCAGGAGCAAATTCAGCAACAAAAAGGAACCAATTAATTTGCAGTCAGCTGAGACACCACCACTCCTATGACTAGCCAACAGAGCAAGTGCAGCGCTCAACCAGAGACATGGCAATGGAGAATCAACCTCTTCACATTGTCCCCATGTCACCCAGGTGGATGGATGTGTCCACGGAACAACTCACGCCCAAGACATAAGGATACCTGAACCCAGCCCTTAAGGCAAACTCCCACTCTAGGATACCTTCATATCAACAAATTTTGACCAAGTCCCAGTTCTTCAGCAGCCCCAGCTTTGAACTCTCCGTCACAAGTTGACTGTCATACTTCAGCCCATTGCTAATTTCCTTATTTATTTTTGTGACACAGCTCACCAGGACCACCACCACTGTGGAAGTAAGAAGTTCACAGACCAAACAGTCAGAAAGTTGATAATGTCCGCACAGCATTCATTTATGTGCTGTGAAACGTGTTAGGAGGCCAAGGTGGAGAAATTGTATTGCAGAACTGGCTCAAGTCTTGGCAGAGGTTGTATTTTATGTCATATTAAACCTAGGAAGACATTTACTGACTAGTACTAAACCAAGCCCTGCAGTAAATTGGTGTATAGGTTACCAGTCACATCTTTCATATGTTAAGTAGCGGAGCTTTTTCCCTGCTTGTAGGATGCTGACAGGCAGTAATACAAAACTGAAGAGTTATACTGAAAGGAAATTGAAAAGGAAAGTTAGGAATCAAACTGTTGCAGAGCTCACAGAGTTTATGTAAATAGCACATTTTCAGCGTTAAATGTTACCAGAACGAAGAATAGAACTGAGCCCATTAGAAGGAAAACATGGGAAAATCAAAAAGGGGATATAGAAAGAAACTCACACCTAGATAGGCCAGTGCTAAAAATTCACATAAATGTATTTTAAAGCATTCTGAAGAGCAATTTCCTAAAGTTCTGAAAGCTAATAATAAAAACTGCTCCAAACACTTCCAAAGCAAGTAGCTTGCCAAACAGATGTTCAGCCTAACAGATGATCAATATGTGATAGATGAGTACTCAAGACACGCTATCTAATGATAGCAAAGTCAAGTAAATACTGAGGATGTGTCCCACACTAGAGCGTTTCCTTCCTGGGAGCATGTCTGAAGAGATATCTCAAATTGAGGAGTCAGTAGAAAAGATTTTCAAACAACCTGATAAAGTGAATGAGACAAATTTGCAAGACCAGCTGGTACTCACCCAAGAGCTCTATGGAAATCCAAAGAGGAAATTGCTGAGCTGTTCTCCACGGTGCAGAGCCAACCTGCTGTTCAAATCAGCCTATGTCAAAAGAATAGAGGCAGTAAATGTGATGCAAAATGAAACAGCAGTTTCCAGAGACAGCTCAGCAAGGAAATAAACACAGATGAGAACGATTCTGTATAAGGCAAGATGATAAATGTTCCCAAAAAATAATATTACACACATCAGGGAACAAGGTGTAATGGGGAAGAGTGAAGTATGTGATCTACAGGTGGAAGGCATGTCTCACAAATCAAGTTCTTTGAGGGTGTCGCTGTGTTTTGGACAATGGTGATCTAAGTAATACAGTTCACTCAAATGTCCAAACATGGGAACCTATGAAAAAATTAAGTGGTTCTCGGATGAGGAAGGCCTTCTTGTGGCTCAATAACTGTGTAAAGCTAGGAGACCAACCAGGAATAAATGAGATGGAATAAATAACAAAGGCAGGACTGGATGAGGTCTCACATCAGTCTCACCTCGGTGCCAGGGAAGGTTATGTAACAGGTCATCTCGAGAGCCACCATGGATCAATTAAAGGTCAACCAGGTGATCAGGCCAAGTCAGCATGGGTTCATGCAAGGCAGGTCATGCTTGACAAACCTGATCTCATTCTATGATAAGGTGACCTGCTTAGTGGATGAGGGAAAGCCTGTCGATGTAGTCAATCTGGACTTCAGCAAGGCTTTTGACACTGCTCCCCACAACATCCTCTTGAATAAGCTGGCTGCCCATGGCTTGGACGGGCACATACTCTGCTGGTGGAACACTGGCTGGATGACCAGCCCCAGAGAGTTGTAGTCAATGGAGCTAAATCCTCTTGGAAGCCAGTCACAGGTGGTGTCCCCCAGGCTCAGTGCTGGGGCCACTCCTGTTCAGCTTCTTTATCAATGATCTTGATGAGGGGATTGAGTGCACCCTCAGTAAGCTTACAGACAACACCAGGTTGGGAGGATTGTTGATCTGATGGAGGGTAGTAAGGCACTGCAGAGGGACCTTGACAGGCTGTATCGATGGGCTGAGGATCATGGTGTGGGTTTCAATAGAGCCAAGTGTCGAGTCCTGCATTTTGGTCACAACAATCTCATGCAAAGCTACAGGCTTGGGGCAGGGTGGCTGGAAAGCAGTCTGGCAGAAAGGGACCTGGGGGTTCTAATTGACAGGCAGCTGAATATGAGCCAGCAGGGTGCCCAGGTGGCCAAGCAGGCCAATGGCATCCTGACCTGGACTAGAAACTGTGTGTCCAGCAGGAGTAGGGAGGTGATTGTCCCCCGGTACTCAGGACTGCTGATGCTGCACCTTGTGTACTGCATCCAATAGTTGTTGTAAGAAGAATTTAGCCTTGACTATACAACAAATAACACTAATTTGCTTAATTTACTTTCATTAGCGCTAATAGAGAGAAGGCTCAGTGTTTTCCACATTTTCAGGCAACGCAAATCACAGATCAGCCTCTGCTACAAAATAATAATAATAGTAATTTCACTTTCACAGAATCATAGAATCATCATGGCTGGGAAGGACCTCCAGAACCTTCAAGTCCAGCCCTCATCCCAACATCTCCCTAACCCCTACACCATGGCCTCAAGTGCTCTGGCTATTTGGTTTTTAAAGACCTCCAGGGACGGGGAATCCACCACCCCCTTGGGCAGCCTGTTCCAGTGCCCAACCACTCTCTCAAGAAAGAACTTCTTCCTAAGAGCCAATCTAAAACTTCCCTGATGCAACTTGAGGCCTTTTCCCCTGGTCCTATCATTAGTAATTTGGGAGAAGAGACCAGCACCAACCTCACTACAACCTCCTTGTAGGTAGCTGCAGAGAGCAAGAAGGTCTCCTCTCAGCCTCCTCTTATCCAGACTGAATAACCACAGTTCCCTCAGCGGCTCTTCACTGTTTGCCAGCCCTCTCTGCAGCCTCATTGCCCTTCTCTGGCTCCACTCCAGCCCCTCAATGTCCTTCTGATCCTGTGACACCCAAAACTGGATCCAGTGCTCAAGGTGTGGTCTCATGAGTGCAGAGTATAGGGGCACCATCACCTCCCTACTGTTGCTGGTTACACTGTTCCTGATCCAGGCCAGGATGCCATTGGCCTTGGCCACCTGGGCTCCCTTCAGGCTCCCGTTCAGTGGGCTGTCAATCAACACCCCCAGGTCCTTTTCCATTTCCAACATATCACTGTGGTAATTCTTCTCACTACAATTTTATTGACATGTGACATTATTTGAAAGTTATCTGGACAACCATTATATGCCTGGCACCAAGTATTTTCCATTGTATGGAAATTTGGCACTAGAAATCAGAGGCAAGAACCGTGTCACCTTGAATGACCTTTGAACGGGACTGAAAAATGAAGGTGCCTACATTTCCAAGTTTGCACTCATAGGTAATGACTTATCCTCCCTTTACCTGTCTTCTGGGGTGCATCAAAAGAAAGAGTGACAGCCGGTCGAGGGAGGGGATTCTCTCCCTCTGCTCTGCATTGGTGAGACCCCACCTGCAGTGCTGTTTCCAGTTCTGGAGTCCTCAACATCAGAAGGATACAGAGCTCCTGTAAGGTGTCCAGAGGAGAGCAACAAAAATTATCAGAGGGCTGGAGCACCTCCCCTGTGACAACAGTTTCAGCAAGCTGGGGTTGTTCAGCCTGGAGAAGAGCAGGCTCTCAGGTCACTTTCTAGCAGCTTTCCAACAGCTGAAGGGGCTACAAGAAAGCTGGAGGAGGGCTTTTGACAGGGATGTGAAGCTGCCAGGGGAAGGTTAGGTTGGATGTTAGGAAGCCCTTTCTCACTGAAAGGGTGATCAGTCACTAGGATGGACTGCCCAGGGCAGTGGTGGAGTCCCCATCCCTGCAGGTGTTTAAGGGCAGGCTGGCTGTGACCCTTAGTGCCCTGGTCTAGGTTGTGGTGACGGTAGGTCCTGGGCTGGGCTGGATGAGCTCAGAGGTCTTCTCCAGTCTCAATAATTCTGCAATTCTGTGTGAAGTTGTTCGGAAGACAGTGACGAGATCGAGGAAGGGTGGCGCTGCTAACCCTCGGCCCCAGAGAGGCAGCAGATAATCAAACACGACATTTAAAAAGGACAGATGAGTAGAGTGAGTCTACAAAACTCTACTTCTTTTTTTTTTTTTTTGTCTTGGCAATACCATTCTTTAATTTCTTTCTTATTTTTTCTCTCTTTTTCCGTAATAATTTGCTCTTGCCCAATAGTTCTTTGATTAGGCTGTTCAGTTTTTCAGTGTGCTGATAATGAAACCCCATGGTCTAGGGGTTACAGAGATGTTGGGATGACGGCTGGACTTGATGATCCTGGAGGTCCTTTCCAGCCATGATGACTCTGTGATTCTATGATAATAAATTCTGAGTAAGGTTTGTTTGTTTCTTTCTTTCATTTTTCCAGAACCGAACTCTGTGGATTACATCAGCAACGGGAGCAAAGGCTGCATCTTTTGGAAATTTGGCTTAACGATCTCTCCAAGGTCCCAGGCGCTATCTGGCACAGTCAGAAATAGAATAAAGATATCCTGTCTCCCAGTCTGGCACATTAACCACAGAGCCATTCTTCCTGCCTTCGCTTTATTTATTACATTGAAATAATTATTATTCATACCGAGCTCTTTGAAAGTACATTGCTATAAATACGAGAAAAGTGAGCACATCGTAATGTGAAAAATACCAACTCCTGGGCTTCAGGACATCAGTCAAACCGTGGAGCCATTATGACAGACCCCAGGGAATCAGATTGCCATGACTCACGGAGCAATAATATATAATTTAGTGCACATCAGCGCTATGACAGAGAGACAGGCTTTGCATAACAAAATGACAGAGGCGCGTCCTGCACAGACAAGCAGTGTGTGTCTTTTCTCAAAACTCAGGGCTAATCTGCTACTTGTCAGCTGTTGCTAATGAACTTCCAGAAACACAACCAACTTGTGTTGCCTGGATATATTCTGTGATTGCCTAATGTTCTGTGATTCTGTGATTAGGGATTGGAAGGGACCTCGAAAGATCATCCAGTCCAATTACCCCGCCACAGCAGGATCACCTAGACCAAGCGCACAGGAAAATGTCCAAGTGGGTTTTAAACATCTCCAGAGAAGGAGACTCCACAACCCCCCTGGGCAGCCCTTTTCAGTTTTCTGTCACCCTCACTGGGAAGAAGTTCCTTGTCAGATTGATGTTCCAGCTTACACCCATTACCCCTTGTCCTATCACCAGATGCCACTGAGCAGAGCCTGGCTCCATCCTCCTGACACCCACCCTTTCCTTATTTATCAACATTAATGAGGTCACTCCTCAGCATCTTTTTCTCCAAGCTAAAAAGACCCAGATCCCTCAGCCTTTCTTTGTAAGGGAGGTGTTCTACTCCCTTCATCATCTTTGTGGCTCTGTGCTGGACTCTCCCCAGAAGTTCTATGTCCTTCTTGAACTGAGAGGCCCAGAACTGGGCACAAGATTCCAGATGTGGTCTCACTAGGGCAGAGTAGAGGAGGAGGATGTTCTGTGATTCTGTGACTCTGTGTGTTCACCTGCACACTTAGCTGTCCTGCGAGCCCTATTTTTAAGTCTGCAGAGCAGGACTTGGGTTCTTTTGCAGTTACTGAGATTATCCTGCCCGTCTAGTTACCTTAGACAATTTTGTACTCTACTTTCTCCCCTTGATTTCCCATTAGACTGAATCAACTTGTAACTGGAGAGAGATACTGCAGGCAGTTCCTCTGAATCATAGAATCATTCAGGTTGGAAAAGAGCCTTGGGATCATCGAGTCCAACCATCAACCCTACTCTACAAGTTCACCCTAAGCTCACAATCTGTTCAATAGCAGAGATGTTTTTTCTTTCTTCCATGTCATTAAGTACCACTGAAATGCCTGGTTGCTAAAGCTCAGGGTTCTGCCTTCCCCAGGGATACATCTCAGGATTGTTGAGATAAGTATGGACTGGCTAATTAAATGTCTTTGAGGAGCTCAAGTAGTCAAGTTTATGTGGCTGTGTCGATACTAGCCAGCCAGTGTGTTAGCTGGAGCACTCTTTGAGAATAGGGTGCAGGCAGATAGGGCTGACAGTTTATAGTCAGCAGTACCTTTAGTGTACTGCAAACACAGTTCACCTGAGGGCTTGCCTCTGAAGTAAACACAAAAACAATAGCTGCCATTCTGTTTTGGCCATTATTTTTTAGGAGCAATGTCCTTGGCTCGGATCTGACAGCTTGAAACCAAAGTGAATTTCACTGTAGTTGTCTACTAGCTAACATGTGAATTGATTTTCTCTTCTACATGCAATTATTACCAACGTAAAAACACTGACTGCAACAGAAAATAAGTTGTGGAGAGACAAAAGCTGATGGAGACATTCATGTTCATGACAATAAGCAGCTCCATGTCATGGACTTCTACAGACTTGGGGCTGTTCAGTTTGAGGAAGAGGACACTGTAGAGATGTTGGTGCTGGTCTCTTCTCACAGGTCATTAGCGACAGAACCCAAGGGAAGGGCTTCAAGCTTCAACAGGGGAGGTTTAGACTGGACTTCAGGAAGAAATTCTTCCCAGAGAGAGTGGTCAGGCAGTGGACTGGGCTGCCCAGGGTGGTGGCTGAGTCCCCATCCCTGGATGTGTTAAAAGACGATTATGATTTATTGTTGGAGCATCTGGTTTAGGAGTGAACTTGTGGAGTAGGGCTGATTGTTGGACTGGATGATCCCAAGAGTCTTTTCCTATCTGAATGATTCTATGATCCTATGACTTGAAGTGGGAAAGGCACACAGAAATGCCAGCATTCACCATAGTCCTTACCAGATGATTTCATTCCCAAAAGCTCTTGGGCAAGCCACCTCCCAGAGTGTTAAAATCCACAGGAGTAAAAGCTTCTCACAGTGATGTGTGTCTGCAGCAGTCCTGTCCCAAAGTGAATGTCTCCAGGTGGATTATCACAGAGTCACAGAGTTATCGAAGCTGGAAAAGCCCTCTAAGATCACCCAGCCCAGCCCATGACTTAACATCACCACAACCTAGACCAAGGCACTAAGGGCCACATCCAGTCTGTCCTTAAACACTTGGAGGGATGGGGACTCCACCACCTCCCTGGGCAGTCCATTCTAGTGTCTGATCACCCTTTCCATGAAGAAATGACGCACTCAGTGAATCCAGTGTAAAATGCCACAGCTCTGTACCGACTAGCATTGCTGAAGCACAAAGTGATTACTGTTTGCAACGATCTGTGAATTTGCAGCTGCAAGTGTCAATCCGATATTATAGCTGAGGACATTGAAGAGCAGTGAGATTCAACAGTTTAGCATCATTCATCAACTTTGAAACAACACCCAAATTCCCCATCACTCGTCCTAGCCAACTCTATGCTAGAGTGGTTTAGATACAGCTTTAGGGCCATTTTTCACAGACCATCCATGCAGAGGGGACCGTTTCTTAGGCAGGTGAATGTTTGTTCTTTTCTCACAAGGCACAAGTGACAGATAAGAGAAAATGGCCTCAAGTTGTACCTGGGGAAGTTTTGGTTATACATTCCTGTGGCAGGGGGATTGGACTGCGTTGAGTCACCATCTTGGATGAGTTTAAAAGATGCTTAGATGTAGTGTTGGGGAATCTGGCTTAGGGGTGAACTTGTAGAGTTGATGGTTGGACTTGATGATCGCAAGAGTATTTCCCAACCTGAATGATTCTATGATTCTATGACTGGATGATCTTTTGAGATCCCTTCCAATCTCTAATGTTCTGTGAATCTGTGAATTAGGGAAAAACTTCTTCACTGAAACAGTCAGGCATTGGAACAGGCTGCCCTGGGAGGTTGTTGAATCGCCACCTCTGGGTGTGTTTAAAAGTTGTGTACAAAGAAGGAGCCTAGGAATTTAGCTGTGGGCTTGGTAGAGTTTGATTAATGGCTGGACTCTTTTGCAAGACCTTTACTGGGACTTCTAAGATCTTTCCCTTTTCAGGGATTCTACGATTCCTACAACTCAACAAATCCTCATCCCACAGAAGCTTCTCCCTCATTTAAACCATGGAACATAGGAGATTCCACATCAACATGAGACTTCTTCACATTGAGGGTGACAGAGCACTGGAAGGGGCTCTTCAGGGAGGTTGTGGAGTCTCCTTCTCTGGAGATGTCTATAACCTGCCTGGACATGTTCCTGTGCAACTTGATCTAGGGGATCCTGCTGTGGCAGGCTAATTGGACTAGATGATCTTTCAAGGTACCTTCCAGTTCCTAACGTTCTGTGATTCTGTGGACTTGGACAGGTCTTAAAAAAATAAAGAGCTTGTTCTAAGGATCCCTACTCCATGTGCTTCAAGCCAGTGCCCTGCTCCAGCATGTCATCTTCCAAGGTGCCACAGACAGGACTCTGTTCCTCCATTGCACCACACCACGGGTTTGCAGGAACTCTTCTCTGTTGGTCACTGGGGTTCCAAATTCCTGCTGCCTCCTACATCACCTACATCAAGGCAACCCCTGAAGATGCAGCAATCACGGTGAGCGATGCCTGATTGAGAATAGCATCTGTAAAGATCGACAGGCTTCTTTCTAGTTAATCTTTTGCCCTTCAATTTTCCTTCATCTTTCTGTGCCCTTGGCAGGTAAAGTCTTGTGGTTTCAAAGCAATGTGCTGTAAGAGTTAAGTGCTGTATTGATTAAATTTTCCTCTATTCTTGTTTTAAATTCTTGATTTACTCAATCTTTTTGAGAAGGAACAATATCTTTTGTGAAGAGGCTGGCAGAGTGCCACAGTGATGAAAGACGACCTTGTAAGCCCGGTTAAGGATCCTGATCCTGGTGGGGCCTTGGCGGGGATGTTTTATGCCTCTCAAAGGTCAGCAGGACACCAGTTTTCAGATAGACACATTAAAGCCTCCAAAGAAACCCACCCAAGCCCTGACTTTATCTCATGATTCATACTGGTACACAGGCTTCCGAGAGGCTTGTTAGCAGAGGAGTAGCACTTCGCGGAGGTACAGACGGCTGAGGGGACGTGAGGCACTGGGGGACCAGACCAAGCCCGTTGATAACCCACAAAGCGGGACAACCGGGCCGGTGCCCCGCAAGACGCGGTTGTTGGCGTGATCGGCGGTGCGGGGGCGGTCAGGACGCGGCTGTGCTCGCCGCGGGCGGTGGCGGAGGAGCCCGGTATCCCGCGGGGCCAAGCTCGGCGCTGGCTGCGGCGGGGCCCGGTCTGTAGCGCTCCGCGCCCGCCCCCGCAGCCAGGCCCCCTCCCCGCCCGGCGCCGCCCGCTCCGGTGCCCCTGGCTCGGCCGCTGGTGTCCCCC
>JAOXOE010000405.1:43612500-43622702 GCA_028565055.1 Phoeniculus purpureus
AGCTTAGCCAGCAGTTTGCTGTGGGGGACAGTGTCAAAGGCCTTGCTGAAGTCTAGATAGACCACATCCACAGGCCTGTGGATCCAGGCCAAGTGCAGATCCAGCCAGGCTGTGCTGCTCTGCTACAGCAATAAGGGTTTGCAGGGATGATGTGTTCCATCTACTCAATGTTTTGCCTCTAGGACATACCTTTTGGAGATGCATTTTTCCTAAAGCAGACACTGCAGGGAGGGTTTGGGTTTGTGGATGGCTATTAGCCCATGCAACCACTACAACACGATGGGTCAACCTTGGCATTACTTGTGCTAGAGGGAAGTTGTCTGGATTCAGCAGATGGGTTCCCATGGACACAGGGCATGGGTGCTAAAACAAGGGAGATATCTCCAGAGAGGCTTCCCATGAGCTGAAGGGAGACTTCTCAGGCCTGTTTCATAAAACAGGTCTCTCTGGGGATAGCAAAAACCCACCTGGACGTGTTCCTGTGTGGTCTGCTCTAGGAGAACCTGCTCTGGCAGGAGGGTTGGACTAGATGATCTCCAGAGGTGACCGGCCTCTGCCATTCTATAACCTTAAGATTCTATGAAACTCCCTTTGTGCTGTGCCTGTGGCTTCACCCAACAGTGCTGACAGTGCTAAACAAGGCGAGCACGGAGGCTACTTTACCAGGACAAATCTTGCTGCACCTGAGGAGCACAGCATGCTTGCCCACAGTCCAAGAAGGATAGCTACAAAATCTACTAGAAGGTGACTCACCATTGGCTGCATGGTGGAGCCTCTGTCCCACACTCCCCAGGCACAGACAGAGTTAAATATTAACCACACTAGATCAGCTTAGACTAGGGTGCAGCAATACAGCCCCCACAGCCATCCTCATGTGAAGGGAAGAGCAAAGAGCACGCTAAGGAGCCTTGGAAATATGCAAGGAGCTGCCAGCGTTTGCTGCCAAACACTTTTATCTTTAGATGAAGATAAATCTGTTGCTTACTTAACCCAGCCTTTATGAAACTCACAGCTCTGGGTTTCCAAAATAACAGGAGTAGAGTAGGGTTGGCTGGTGTCCTGGTGGGCAGCAGATATGTGCAGGGCAGCTAGAAGGTGACAGCATGTCTTGCTAGAAAAATGGCTGGAGACTAAATCATATATCATGCAAATAAATAAGACCTTAACCTCCATGGGCCACAGAACTTATCTTCTCATGTTTCTGTAAAGCGCAGGTGTCTGTTTACTTATGGAAGCAATTAAGATATAACTTTCACAATGACGAACAAAACATATCTGCAACTCAACAAGAATAATGAAGAACATAAAAATCTTGCAAGGTGAGAGGGATGTAATGCAACAGTGGAGGAGCAAAACGTGCCATAAATACAGAGGAGAGTGTCCTCGGCTCTCACGTGGTTTGTAACCCAAGGCCAGGGGAAAGAAAAATGCTGGTGGTGCAAGGTGCAGCTCCTACCACAGCTCTGGCTCTGAGCCTCCCGGTCTGCTCTCCGAGGCGCTTTCGTTCATGTTATACACAAATGTGATTTCAAACAGATGAAAGTCAACCTGTGGATTTGGTGTGAACTCAGGACCTGCCTCCTCTAAGAGGTCCCACATCCAGCTGGCCAAGCTATTGTCAAACCTTAGGCTTCCTGCAAGAGCAAGCTGGACTCCATCCTCATTTTCAGGTCACTTGCTTAGTTTCTGTAGGGCTTGGTACTGCAAAACGATAGCAAATACTGCTGTGAACAGCAAAACCTTTCTAGCTACAAAACTCAGCAGTCTCAATCAATACTTTTTTCTTTTTAATAGTAGAGTTAGTATCTGACAAGAATACAGCCTCTTCTTCTGCCACCCGTGACCCAGGCTGAACCTGTTTGGCCTGTGTTATTGTGCTGGTGTAATTCAGTGGAAAAGAGATTGGATTAAACAGGCAGTCCTGGAGGAGTAAATAAAAGGGGCATGCTTTAAAGAGTCAATAGACAAGTCTGGGTATAATGGAATAACTCCTGGCTGTGCTAAATCAAAGAGAAAATAATGCCCTCGCTGAAATCTGCACACAGATGTTGGTCTCTGCAAGAAAAGGAACCCAGAGGGCAGCAGAGGGGGTGTCCACAGACCCAAGCTAGAAACAGTACCCTCCCAAAAAACCAAGAAAGTATAAAAGAAAAACCCTGAGGTAAGGTCTCAGGCTCATGCTGGGGAAGAAACCAAATTTCTGAATGATCTGAGCAGGTTTCCTGAAAGGAGTGCAGAGTAAGCCGAGTTTGCTGCGGGCAATTCCTCTCTGATTCCAGACCAAATCTGTTTAGTAGCAGAAATAATGTCGTTTTCCTCACTGCCAGCTCTGCAGTTCAACCTGGACTGGCGGGTCAAGTCCTCAGTTTCACCTCCCCTTTTCCTTTTATGCTGCTCCAGCAAAGTCAAGAGCATGTTTGAAGACAGTAATGGGATTTTCCTAGCACAGGAGATCCTATAAGAGTAGCCAGCAGCTCCCGTCTGGGCCAGTAGCGTGATGTCTTTAGGGGGGGATGGGGTTGTGAGGATTTGATGCTCCCTGACAGCTTCATCATGCAGATTCCCACTTTAGAAATTGTTGTTTGATGGCATAAAATGGCCCAGCTGTGAAGAGAAGGTAAGGCTCCAGGGTACCCCTCTAGCAAACTTCCAGTACTTAAGGGGAGCCTACTGGAAAGATGGGGAAGGATTCTTTATCAGGGAATGTAGTCATAGGATGAGGGGAAATAGCTTTAAAGTGAAAGAAGGTAGATATAGATTAGATATTAGGAAGAGATTCTTCATTGTGAGGACCCTGAGACACCAGGACAGCCTTCCTAGGGAGACTGTGAATGCCCCCTCTCTGAAAGTGTTCAGGGTCAGGCTGGATGGGGATTTGAGCAACTAGATCTAGAGGGATGTGTCCCTACCCATAGCAGGGGGATTGGAACTAGAAAATCTTCACAAGGTCCCGTCCAATCTAAATCATTCTATGATCTTTTTTCCTCCACAGGTTGTCTTAGCTCCAGAAACATGTTGAGAATTGGATGATACAAAGCTCATTGCCTCCCTTTCTGCTCACCAGTGCTTTGCACCCCTGGGAGTCCAGCAAGAGAAGTGAGGAACTCACCTCTCAGAGACCAAAGCAATAAAGGTGTTTTTTCAAGCCAAAGTCTGTCTGGTTGCATACACACCTGTGATCCAAGGATCCTTGTCTTCATGCATCCCACCAACCCCCCCTCTCATCACATAAGCTGTAAATATCCAAGTGGGGTGAAGCACATATGGAGTCACTGTTCAGAGCTGATGCACTCATTTTAATGCAGTGGCATCCGAAAAAGTACCCTGTGGCTGACTCATGGCCATTTGTTTCCCATCGGGTGTGGAGGAAATTCTCCGAGCTTGTAAGGTGTGTGTGTGCTTCCCACAGCAAAATGGGACAGTGAACTCAGGAGCCAAAACCAAAGATGTTTTCTTCTCATTTCTACAGCAGCTCTAGTGTCAGAGCTTTAATGAGGGTGACACAGCACTGGAACAGGCTGCCCAGGGGAGCTGTGGAGTCTCCTCTGGAGAGGTTTAAGACCTGTTCCTGTGTGACTTGGTCTAGGTGATCCTGCTGTGGCAGGGGGATTGGACTAGATGATCTTTCGAGGTCCCTTCCAATCCCTAATGGTTCTATGATTATATAATTCTATGAAGAGTTTTGAGAGTTTGTAACCTATCGCTCTATGTTGGCTCAGCTTTATGGATGAATTACCTCTTCTCTGTGATCAAGGGGATAGGGATCATCATTTCAGTTGCAAACAGACCACAAGCCCAGAAAGACTAAGTATATGCCATTTTATTCTATTGTTTTCCTAACCAGACCCTAAACCTCTTGCTCATAAATCATTTGCTAATATGAAAAGGATAAGAACCTTTGAATCTTTTGGGGTCCTCATGTGACCATTAATTGAGATACCCAGATTACAGACACAGCCAGCCCTACTTAAGCACAACTCTTGAAGTGAATAGATGGAGAGAAGGAATTATACATACAGTAAAGTTATACAGTGCACAAAGGTTCTTCGAGGAATAGCAAATCCCAAGCCTTAGACAAGGAAATCCATGCCAGATATTGTGGAAATAAACTAATTCATTTCAAGGCCAAGAAGAACTATGAGGATGACCCAAAAGAATAATCCAAAGTGCTGACCGCATTTTCCAACAGAGTGGACTAAGTGTGAACCAGCTGTGTGACCCAGCGTCAGAGGTAAGGGACTTGAGTTACAGACACTAAAGTCATCTGCGTGGAAGTCTGCTCAGGGCTCCACTTCAGAAGAGATGCAAAACCAAGAAGAGAATTAAAACTGTCCATTAGCATTTCCAAACCACTGCCTTCAAGCGGGGACAGCCACACTGGTCAGTGTGCTCTGACAGGGCACACAGCTTTACACACCCCAGTGCACGGGGAAGATGGATGGGCACTAGTGGAAGGCAGTGGTCCATCAGAGCATTCTGCTTTTACCAGCTAAGGGTTCCTGCCCAGCCTTAGAGACCCTTCAGAGGCAACCTGTCCTACAGTCACTTTTAGCTCGCATTTGGGCAAGAACTAGTCCCAAAGCGTGCTTTCCCAGCAAAGCTGCAGAGCACACTCATGTTGACAACACGCCCAAGCAACACAACAAGCTATGCCTCACAAGCAGTTCTCTGGAAGGTACTTTAAGATAATCTGGTAGAAATTTGGCACAGGAAGTATATATGAAGACCCCTATTTTTGAGTGGAAAAACATTATTGCCGCATCTATATTCACTGGAGGAGGGTTTGCCACAAAGGACATACCCAAGCTTCAGCAGACAGCGTGCACAAGCCAAATGCCAACTCTCGTTGCCTGTTCACATATCAAACACATCCAGACTCCTGATTTATAGCAAATCATGCCACCACTCTTGCAAGCTGGAAGTGAGAATGCCTGTGTGAAGCCCTGGATGCCACCACAGAGTGCAGGACACATGGTGTGAAAGCGTCTATTAATGATGTGGTAGGTGTAGGGCAAGCATCTGACACCATCATGCCCCAACAAGAGGAGTTTGTACAAAGAGCAAACATGAGCACATGGGCTAACTCTGACAAAATACTGGTCAGAGATGAGACACAGCCACAGAATTAATCTCTGAGTCCAATTTTTAACAGCGTTCAGGAACATTTGTTGTTCAGTCTGTTGGAGACAGAAGGTATCACACAGACATGGTGGGACATGTGCTGCTTTGAACCTTAGTCGCTGATCCAAATACCCACATGAGCATGCAGAGCTCCCAACACCTTCCTCTCCCCTTTGCATTGTCCTAACACGTTCTCATCAGTTTGCTTGAGTTAGTGTCATTTTTAGAGAAGCTACGCAGGAATTTCTCAGCTTTGCCAGGACTTTATGTCCTCATGCAGTTTGTCCTGAAGATTGCCTAGGAGGATCCGTGCTTGCCTGGGCTGTAGAAACTACCCTAACTCCTGTCCCTCACCCCAGCACTAAGACAAAAGAGAAAGGAGAAATAAGTGCTAACAAGCCTCAGTGATGGGTGGTTTGTCCCTCTGCTGCTAAATCCTCCCGGTGCTGCATGCATCCATCTGGGTCCCATCAGACACAGCATGCCACCACCTTGGTCCTTACATCCAATGCCATGCAAACTGAACTACAGGATTTCCAGGGCCAGGTCCAAAGACCCACATGTGGAGAAATCCTGAGAGACTCACAAATGCTAGGGAGCAAAAGGAAAAACTGGTAAGAAGCTCTGGAGAGCCTTCCAGACCTGCTGAGTGTTGATCATCAATGGAAGGCCCACATGGTTCAGTGTAGACCCCATGCAGGAACATCTCCACTGTTTGCCCAGTGCATTCCAGAGCTATGCCACTTATTGTCAACACCTTCCTCCCTCCCCCCATCCTCCCACCTCACAGATAAAGGAAACGTTGAACATTCCAACATCTACTTCCATTTCTTCTTATCCATGCCTCTGTCTTAGCTGCTAGATGCTGCCCATCCTCTGTTTTGCCACACAGAGCAGTGACGTAACTGCTTTCAGCCAGAACATAAACCCCATATGTGTCCTCAAGTCTCACTCCTCTCTTGAAGACCTCATACAAGCATTGGTTCCAGAGACTGTTATAATCCTGTTTACTTGTCAACGCTTGGAGTGAGCGTGTAAATGCAGTTCCACTCTAAGAGACTTAACATGCAATTCAATGGCAAAGGCTGCCACATTATTGTAAGTTTTTCTAAGGCTGGATTTATGCCCTGAAACCAAAATTAGTCCCAATAATTTCTGTTCAGAGGAGGATAATTTAATGCAAATATTATCAAGCATTCCAAAGAGTAAATCTCACTGAGACACAAGACAACACAAGCAAGGAATGGCATTTTACTTTCTAAGCTTTCTCTGCACCACGGTTTTCTTGGGCTTGTACTTCCCAGGCAGGCAAAGGGTTTGTGCTCCACTAGGGTGCAGAAATGCAAATCAAAGGAACTTTAGCAAACAGTTTTGTCCTTGGAGACAGATACAAAACCTCTGGGAGAACGTCTCTTATGGGGATACCCAGTGGCACAACTTTGATATCAGTACTGAGCTTAGAGATTTAAAAAGTTATAGGATTATCTGGCCTTTGCTCACTTACTCACCCTGGTGCAGCTATGCCTTTAGGATCTGTTGTTAATCTACTGCCTGTCATGCCATCATTGTCAATGACATTAATTGGGCCCTGCCTTTAAAATAATCCATCCTCAGCCCCACAACACTTAGCACTCCTACAGGCCTGTTCATGCAAGACTCTCAGAGGGCTTTACATGTCCCAACTGCTTAAGCAGCACAATGTGCCCAAGAATTTGGTCAGAGGCACAATGGGGGTAGCTGTGTTATGCCACAATAACCTACACACTTGCCTATGGCCACAGCCCAGGTTACTTGAGTAACTCCAGCTCTTGGCTGTGTTCATTCTTTGCATGCCTAGTCCCATACGTTGTTATAAGCCTCAGTTTCCCAATTGTAGAAGGAGCTCTAGCCTTTCAGCCTTTCAAAGGCAGCATGACACCAGCCATAGAACTTCCCTACAGCAAGTGAGTTACCTACAGCGCAGAGATGCCCGAGTCTCCTTCACCACTTTTCATCAAGACTGCCCTTCTCAAGCCATTCCCTGACTCCTGGAATTCCTTGCCAACCCTTCCAGTACAAACATAATGCAGGCAGTTTTGTTAGGAAGCGCAAAGGCCACAGCTAGGCTACAAGTCCACAGGAGTCCTGCGAACAAGGGCAGAAAGTCCCCAAAGCTCAGAGGAAGGAGAGCAGAGGAATGCAGCGTGGGGAGCACCTGGGACCCCATGCTGCCAGCAAGGCCAGGTGTGCACCACACAGGTGGGGGGACCGTAACTGTGAGCCAGCGATGACAGCTTGGGGTCCCTAATACATTTGGTCTTGGGGTCTCACATGCATCTGTTGGAGGGTTTGAGATTTGGCGTGGGCCAAGGGGATAATTAAGCAGGTGGGCTGTTGGCGGTCCAGCATGCCTGACAAATTCCAGCCTGCTGGAAGTGGGTGTAACCCTATGGAAATCATGCAGGCACGTGGATATATGTACAACATCATCACCCGTGCACACAGACCCTGTGGAGAGGGAAGAGGCAAATGCAGGCACTGGCTTGGATGCATTTGCAGAAGCATGAGAAGAACCCAGGAAAAGAGACAAGTGATTTGCATCAGAGAGCTGATCATTGGAGAGCTACCACATACCCCCTGGAAAACGTTTGGAGGTTTATCTGCTTTTAGCAACTCTCCACTCTTTTACTCAGACAGCTCTCAGATGGGCTGCCAGAATAGCCAGGAGCATACAACGGTTACATTGTGCCATCTTCTGGTTAAAGGCTGTGGACTCACTCTCCAGGAGGGAGAATCATAAAATCATCAAGGCTGGAAAAGACCTTCAAGATCGTCAAGTCCAACACTCTACCCTACGACTTCTAACCACTAAACCATCTCCTGAAACGTCAGGTCTACCCCTTATTTTGAATGCCTCCAGGGGCGGCACCTCCGCCTCCCTGGGCAGCCTGTTCAAGGTCTGACCACTTTGTCTGTGAAGAAGTTTTCCCTAGAATCCAATCTGAGTGTCCCTTGGTGTAACCTGACCCTATCTCCTCTTGCCCTATTGCTAGTCACTAAGGAGAAGAGGCCATCACCTTCTTCACTACAACCTCCTTCAGGTAATTGTAGAGAGTAATGAGGTCTCCCCTCAGCTTCATCTTCTTCAGGTTGAACAGCCCCATCTCCCTCAGCCTCTCCTCATAGGACCTGTTCTCCAGACCCCTAATCAGCCTAGTTGCCCTTCTTTGCACCCTCTCCAGCACCTCACTGTCCTTCCTACACTGTGGTGCCCAAAAATGGCATACAGTAAATCTTTTTTTCTTATACCTTCAAGAAGTGAGATTTAATGATGTCCAAGTAGCTCAGCTATTGTGGTACAACAGCACTACCTGCACAAAGAAACTGCAAGCACCAGGCAGAGTTTTCAAGGATCATGGGGAACACTGGAGCTGCCAAGCAGAACCCTGGTCAGTCAAGCCTGCTGTTCTTGCCTCCAGGAAAAACAAAGCTTCAGCAGACCTTTTCAGCACAGCACTGAGATAGCCCTCCATCCATCTGACCAGCAGTGCACCCATGAACCATCTCTAAGTGATGAACAAAGCCACAGGAAAGTGAAAAAGAAAGTGGGCTCAGCAGGGTCCTCAGAGACAAAATATGTTCACCTCTCCACTAAGGAAGATCATAAATATCATAAATGCATGAGGACTCATGTTCAAAGCAGTTGCAAATTACTCATCTGGATCATGAATATGGGGAACTGGATGTTCCCAGCCCACCCTTTGCTGCAGGAAAATGACACTACATAACAGCAAAGGGATATGTGATCTTGGAAAGAGATGGAGAAATAACTGGTCTGAATGCACAAGCTTAGACTTGATGCAAAACCATTAGCTGACAAATCCTCTTGCTTTTCAGAAGCACAGCACATAATCCAAATTTTTAACATGGTCCCTGAAAGCAGAGCAATTTCCAGCACTGCCACGTCATGCCCAGCTCTGAGCTCACTTGCACCAACATAGCTCACTTGATCTTGACAGCAACATATCTCCACCTTCCAGGATTATTCTGCAGAAGGAGGTGTGAAGGATGATGAGCTCAAAAGAAGCTAATTAGGCACAGATTAGACAGACAAATTAGAAATAGTTATTTCACTAAACAGCGGTTAAGCAAACAGAGCTTCGGGGAAGAACCATGCTAGGGATTGTCTTGCTGGTGTGAGTTGCATAGATTAGGTGTGCAGCAGTCCTCACCAAAAAACTGGCATTTAATGATGTTGCTACAGGAACAGTATGAAAGGATGAAGCCATCTCCTGTTCCACAGAGGGGAAATAGCCACTGGACTTCAGATGCTGCAGAGTATGGAACCCAACAGACCAGTGGCTGCAAGCATTAGCCATCCTAGCAATGTTTAATTATTTGGCTGTAATGAGCTCTGCAAACATTTTGAATCTCAAAATGTCTTTTTATAGAGCTCTGAAATCTCAAGTAAATCATCGTGAAAGCAGCCTGGTGATGTTGCGCCAGGCATCAACCAGTGCTGAGATACCGTGTCACTCGTAGCTTAACTAAAGCAGGAGAACAAGAGACAACAGTCTAGATGACTTCAGCCTAGTCTGACCACTTTTAACCTGCCTACACTTCCTAACAGGCCTGCTGTCTCCCTGCACAGGTCCATCATCAAGAGGAGACATGGGAAGATGCCCAGATTTTGAAGCAACTTGGTAGGCCTTTACCTTCAGTCATCTGACACACACAATCAGGAGCTTACACCAACCTGCAGTGCAGTGGTGTATGATGTCTCTGGGCATTACACAGTGAGCAGGAATGTGCTTTCTGAGGCTAAGATGATGCTCATCCAACAGCAGGACCACCAACAACAGAAGGCAGCTTTTGGACCTGAAGATGGATGCTTAGTGGACTAAAATGAGAACTGAAGCAAATAACCATCTCGTGAGAAGGCACAAGCTTTGCTAGCATCCCCACTGACTGGAAAAGGGGAAACATCACTCCTATTTTCAAAAAGGGTAGGAAGGAGGAGCCAGAGAACTACAGACCAGTCAGTCTCACCTCTGTGCCCGGTAAGATCATGGAGCAGATCCTCCTGGAGGCACTACTGAGAC
>JAOXOE010000405.1:43638352-43654705 GCA_028565055.1 Phoeniculus purpureus
TGTGTGGTAGGGGTTGGACTTGATGATCTATTAGGTCCCTTCCAACCCTGGTAATACTATGATACTATGATACTAATCTGATCCACAGGGTTGCACCAGACAGAGGGCAAGCTGGAGACACACAGGGTCACCGCAAAGACATGAGCGTGCGAGGGACACCTTACATCACCAAGGACTTCTTTGAGATGAAAATGGATGCTATTCTCACACTCCAAGGGTGACAGAAGACATCTTCGGGCATGGGCTGCAATTCCTATCCCCATCTGTCTTGCTCACATGTCATTGGCATCAGCAGGTAAACCAATTTTTGGCTGGAAAAGTTTCCCTTCTAGTTAACAAAAGCCAAACATGGACACTCTCTCACAGGTTAACTAAAGCCAGCAGCCCAAACAAGGATAACTTCAGGAACAGAGGAGCCAGAGTCAAAGGGGAAGTTGAAAAGAATATCAATCACAAGGTTTCCTACAACATGACACACTTTTGCCAGTGCTTGGGCATTTAGGGCAACTCTGCCATGTCCCTCATCCCCTTTAATCCCCAATTGAGCAGAATATTTTGCAACTGGAGGCATCGAAAGAGCCACACTTGGCAACCAGCCCCAGCTGCTCACCTCGCCAATTCTCATTAGTAAACACCACTAATTCATCAGTTCCATTAGCACTCTTTTTTTTTTTCCTCTCCCAAATCACTGAAAAACGTTTTGACACCAAAGACAAAGAGAAGGAGGAGTGGGGGATGGACGCCTACTGAACCAAAGTCTCCAGACGGCTCTTGGCGTATGTCAAATACTTGCTGAAAAATCTGAATAAAGACAAACCCAAGAAGCCTCCGTACCCAGTGTTATCTTTGCAGGCTGGCTGCTGCCTTATCAGCTCCAACACAAACCAGCATTCAAGAAAAATTCAGTAGCCTTTGGGTGGAAGCTGGTTCCTAAGAAAACACACAGACGAATTGCTGGAAGTTGGTATGAGAGGAGAGGAGGAGAGGATAACAGATGGCCTGAAGGCCTCCACCATCATCTTACTGTTCTCCATCAGGAAATGCGCTGCCATGCATGATTCTCAATTATTTTTTCATAACTGACTCCTCATGCTTCACACCCATTGCACAGGCCAAGAGCTACAACTTGCTCAAAATGCTGCTTGGTCTCATGAAGGACCAATGGAATCTAGGCAAAGCCACCACCTCTTGGTACCAGGTTCTAAAGTGCATCAGGAATGGGAGAGAGAAGACAGTGTCTGGCACCGGTGCTGCCATCCTGGTGGGGAAGGATGAAAATGGGTTTTTTCCACACTCTCGCTTATAACAAAGATGCTCTTTTTATGTAGGTTATCCGTGGCAGAATTTGAGTGTTGAGCTGCTGTTTTGCTGACAAAAAGCAGAAGTCCCATTAGTCCTCACACACAACTTGCTGCACATAACTTTGGCAGCCACCTTGCACAGGAGTTGCACTTCACTTTTGCAAGAGTGTGAGGATCCTGCTCTTGAAAAGGTTATAAAATAGTTACAAAACACCTTTGCTTGACATTAATTAATGGGTAGAAAGAGCTATAGAGAGAAGAGCCATCTCAAGTCCAAGGTCTGCTCTTCAGCATCTCGTTTGTAAGTTGACAGAGGGAACAGCTAGAGGGATGCCGTCTGCCTCTCGTCAACCCCAGAGAGAAGAACAGATAGACACACACGCCCCACAGAGCTGCCCTGGCATTATAAACACCTCAGGCAGAGGGTGAGCAACTTTCTACTTCTGACCCAACCCTTTGTCCCACCGAGAGTCCTCACAAATCTTCCCCAACAGCTAGTAAAAATTGAAGTGACACAGCTGGGTCCCCAATATACCCTTTTTCCCACCCCTTTTTCTTTTCTCTTTTCAAGTTTTGCCAGTGATAGCACTGCAGGGGAGGCAGAAGAACGAAGCAAAGGGAAGTGCAAGTGTGGAGAGCATCTGCGTGACCAGGCTAAGACCTTCACACCACAGCGCTCTCAGGGGCACTGCCCTCCTAGCACCCAAAAAATCATAAAGCAGATTTTGAAATAACAAGACTGGTTTAGGGGAGTCACGGAAAACTTGCCTCAGCTCTTCCTCGATTTCCCTTCTGGTGTCTGATTCAGCCAATAATGTTGATGCACACAATTAACGTTTTCTATGTCTCCTTCAAAGTCATCAAGGCTGAAACCTTGTTGCTTACCTTTTTTTTTTTTTTACAACTGAAAGCTGAACTATTTCCCAACTTCCACAAGCCCAGAAAGATCATTTTAAGAGGGAAAAAAAGGCCAACATCTGAAATAATTTCTACCGTTTCAGCCTATGCTTAAGTCTTGCATATTTCAAGTAAGCATGACACACGGTGTAATGAGCCCTTCACCAGTGTTTCTTTGAATACAGGCAATGCTCAGATGCTCAGAAGTAAATATATCCTTAAACGCTTGGTAAAAAGGGTGTCTGAGATCAAAATCTTTTGTACGTGCCAAAGCACATCAAAATACTGGGTTTTGTACTTCCCCTTGCATGTCTCCAGTGTCGTGCTACACAGTTTTCAGCGGATTTAAATAGAGACGAATTCAAATAGATGTGTCATACATGATTTTCCTTGTTTTATTTGACTTTAATTACTTCGTAACAGTACTGCTATTTGAAAAAAAATCTTTCTCAATTGAGGGTGTTGGTTCTGCCTTGGGCTGCTTGGCCCTTTTCCACTGAAGTGCCCTTTCAACAAACACCACAAGCCTTTCCAAGCAAAACAAAAACTTTTGGAAGAGCCTTTTATCTGTGCCAGCGTAAAAGTGTGCCTTCCTCAACCTCCCTGAGATTTTTGTTTGGCTTTTATTTGCACTTTTTCAGGAGAGAAGAATAATCCACATTGGGCTCCAACAGGATCTGGAGCGATGCTTGGGAGAAGGCAGGCCTTGGTAGCACACATGAAAACATCGTGGTGATGATGATAACAGTAGTAACAACCCTCAAATGCTCTATTTTTGTTTCCATTTGGGGATTTATGATGGTTACTTCTATCAAAAATAAACTCAGCATAAGACTCAGCTCTCCCTAAAGTCAACGATGAAGTTTGTGCCTGGCAAAGAGGGGATGACTGGGTTGTGACTTGCACCCACGAGCCACGTTGAGTATGTAGTACAAGCCCTTCAAGCACATGCAGAATAGTATCTTTGCACCTGTTGGCCAGGTTTTTGGCACAAGGTTATTTGTCGTGTGGGTCTGTATTGTAGCAGCAGCAAGAAATCCTTATCAGGGCAAGGTCTGCTTGCACAGGGTGCTGCAGGCAAATATAGGACCTCACCTTCCTGAAGTTTATGCAGGTAAAATAAAACTCCTCTGACCAATGAGTCTGGTTCTCAGGAGTCTCTGTCAGAGTAAAACAAAGTCTCTACACAAAGAGCTGTTCAGTAACTTCATTTAAGACTGTAGCTGCCTGTCATTCATCCTGGGTTTGACAGCCATTAACACAACAGGGCTCCAGTACCGTTAGGACTTCCAGGCACCAACCTCAATACTAAAATAACCACACACCAGCTCTAGTAACAACTTTGCCTTATGCTGCATCCATTGTACCAACTGAAACTGTTGATCATCTGCCGACCTGCGCTCCCAGAGCAATATTACATATTTACACATCACAACTGCCTGCAAGTACACAAACAGAAAGATCCAAATTGAGAGCCTATTAAAATTCATTCAGGCTAGCTCCTCTCTGCTGTTAATTTCAGTCAGTGCCTGAGAACTAAGCTGTTCCCTTTTAATTCTGTGTTGTGCATTACTTTCTTTCAAACACTTGCCTCAGTGGAAGTTTGATGCTGTTTTCCCTTCTGGAGAAAGAAAACCCCAAGATGTATTTTCAACCTCCTGGCTCAACGTTTCCCAGATATTTTGAATTAGGGACTGCTGCCAAGATTCACTTTTTAACACAGATCACCGCACACCCTCACGCTCGCAGCATAAAGCCATCGCGGCAACTGTGGAGAGGTTCTTACTGCCCTGTTCCTGTTGCGCATATTGTGGTCCATCAGCCAGGAAGGGAACTTGCACTCGCCCCTCTCACATCATCCAGGTCTGAGATAAGCTGGCAGATTCTGAAGGCAATTTAAACAAAAACACATCCCTACTGTCTTGGGATAGTTTCTTTAGTACCAAGTTGTGATTTTCCTGAATATGCTACGGTTTAGACTTCCAACACAAAGCCACTCCTGGACTCTTTACCTGGGTACTGGGACAGGCATTGAGATCTAACCCTCTCTACAAAAAATTGAATCAATGGGCAAAAGCCATGGATTCTTCAGGGTGCAGGGTCATGGTTCACCGTGTCAGACACACATCAGTTATCCACAGGCAGAACTCACCCACCACACTTCACAGGCCAACATAAAAACCTCCCCTCCAGAAAACCCCTAAATGTATTGCTAATGTAGTCCTGTAGCTTTACCTGGCTAAAGCCTACTGGCTCAGTTCCCTTGGAAAAATATTTTCACCTGAGGGGATTATTTTGCTCAAGTTGTTCTCTCTGCTATATTTTTGAAACCCCCTGAAGCTGTGTCAGTAATCAGAAGTCCATGTAGAGAAAGCCAAGACTGGGGGTAGGAACCTGGCCATCTCTCAGACCCAGGTGACACACCACATTCACCTCAATACTTTGAGGTTGATGAACGCGGTGCCTGGACTGAAGGGAATTTTAGCCAGCAGCAAAGATGTGCTGCAATCAGCACTGCTAGTGACAGTCTCCTGCTAGAGCAGATCCCTCCTTGCAGCAGGTAGCTCCAACAATTAAAAAATGCTGGCAGCATTAACTTGGAATTGCCCAGCTCCCCAAAAGCTTCTCCCTCTAAAGGCAAAGGCAGAGGACAGAGGAATGAAGATCTCCCTTCCCCTAGAAAGCACTCCGTATTTCACTGGGAAAGAAAATTGTCATGATATGGAGCATGAAAACTGCAATCGCCCAGTGGAAAAGGATCAGCAATGTGTTACCTTCTGGCTGAGCCAAACCAAAGGCAAAAGTGAATGAGGAACAATCACTGTTGAGAACAGCCCAAACCATTTCTGCATGAGAAGTCTTCATGTTCACTGCCTCCAGGCAATGCCGCAATCTGCAATGCAGACCCTGCTGTATTTTACATTCCTGATGGGTCATCTTATAAATGTTCACATAAACACTGAGTTCTCCAAAATACTGAACCTTCCTGTCGTAAGTGTGAATGGAAAGAACTTGTGGCTTGAGGTCACACTGCAATATCCCATGAGCTCAGGCCATGCTCTTCTAACAATTTAACCCATCACATTTTTGTCCAGGCTGGCTTCCTACTCATGTTACCACCACAAAACACCCAACAGCAAGGTCAGAAGAGCTCTCATGTGGTTCAAGGGAGTTAACAAGGCCAGGGGCAGAACAGGACAAGGCCAAGGGGCAGTGATGTTGCTACATTCAGTCATTTTCAGCTGCCATGAAATCACACCTGAGAAGCATTTTACTGCTAAGATCCAAGTGGCCGCAGTTGGGCAGAAGAAGAGGCGATCCTATTTGTACCACTAATGACCCAACTTAGCAGGACAAAAATCACATGCTTGACCTTTCCCAACATCATGTGAAGCAAATGCTCCATATGACATGGCTCCAGCATTCTTTACCAGGCACAGGTGCATGACTGCAATTAGAAATGACCAGCGTTTCACACATAACAGCACCTTTCAACTCAGCTCAGCCCATCCAAAACCCCTGGAGCCTCAGCTACAATCTTCTTCCCACCCAACTTCTCCAGCACCTTGCCAGCTCAGGACACACTAAATAATTCTCCTGAAGTCCAGATATTAACCAGGAATTAAACTGAAAGTCACATCATCTCTCTGCATGCTGGTAGAGCTTAAACTTGGTGCTTGGTTTGTCCTGAGCTTATTTCTCACCCCTAAATCAACTTCCGCTGAGAACAATGGTGCTGGTTTGTGTTCACAACAGATTTATTCCCCAATTCCAGCCATTCACACCCCCTGCACCTTCAAGGGGCAGTAGCTGCCTGAATGAAATGGTTCCTTCTGGTTTCTGGGAATAAAAGGCTGCCCTCCATAATCAGAGTATTGTTCTCCCTAAATGGACCCAGACTCTGTAAACACACTCCTCTGCCCAGTGCGGGGCGGGCATCTGCGGGCGTGTGTATACCTACACGCAGGGAATGTGGCTTGTTCTAGAAAACAGTAAATTATGTTAATTCATTTCCTCTGCCTAAATAGAGGCAATAAACTTCGGGAAAGGAGGAGGAAAAAGTAAACAAGAGTCAATTACAGAAAGGTGAGGGGGAGAGGTAACTAAGTAACTCCACCAAATGTTTCCTTTGGGAAAGGACATTCACGGTCCGGCTCAGACGGGCTCCACACAGCTCTCGCTCAGTCCGACTGGAGAAGTAAATGTAACAATGTTTCCTTTTGGTTTGTTTTTTATACAAGGTTGCAGCCTGTTTTCACGAGTTCAATCTTGGGAGCTAGAAAGTGAGCCCTGACTGGTGCCCTGATACCCAGTGAGCACATCCCCCGGGGACTGTGCTGCACATGTGATACGAACACTCCAGTGACAGAAGCCAATACTCATAGTCAGAGCCTATTTGTGATTTTCTAACAGGAAAATAATTTCACTAAGCAAACTACTATGCTTTGACTCAAACCCCTGATTAGCACAGTTTGAAAACAGGGCAGCACACTGTTCGGGGAATTAACTTGTTTGACCCCGGTCTATAATGGCACTCAAATAATCTGTGAGTCAGACGAAGTTGAAAAACTCTTGGAAGACCACACTGAAAGAATTTACTGGATTTATTGGATTTTCTCGGATAAAAGAAAAATAAGCCTCCAACTCCACTTAGGAGAAAAACCTTGTCTTTCTGAAGACCACAGACTAGCCAACACTATCTAGAAGAGGAATGTTGCCTGTGCTGAGCAGCACTTCCTAGTATCTTTATTTTTTGTTTTCTTCAACCAGAAATTAATAGCAATAATTATTAAATACACAGGTCTATTGCTGTGACTACTTTTGAGCAGCACTTCTCTGTTTCCTTGCTTGGGATCAGTGATAACACATGGGGAAACGGGACAGATTTCTAACCCTGTGAACCTGCAGTCCTCCTGCCGACAGGAGTACTCATGGGTAGAAGAGCTCCAGCCTGAGCTTCAAATTAAATACCCTGTGACTACTTCAACTGCAAAAAACAAACCATTGACCCATCCCTACCTTACAGTTTCTCTAGCCCCTGAGCAAAATGCTCTGACCAGCCTCTGCCTCTTTTTGTGTCTCACTGTGCCCCAGAAACAATAGAGGTTTGCTGAGAGCAGCAGCAAACATTTTCAGAGAACAAGCCCAGCAATTAGGAATCAACTGTCCAAAGGCACTTCCCCTGCATATGCAAATATCTCCCTAATAGGTTTGCAATTCCTTGTCGATCAAACCTGTCAAGGGAAAGTAAACACCTGTCCCAGCCATGATTAAGTTGAAAGCTTCACTCTCATTAGCCCTTCACAAAATTTACCCTGCAATACTGCATTTCTGGTTGGTTGTGGATACCAGGAGGAGGAAAGATACTCATCAGCTCAGATCTGTTAATCTAGCTTTATATTAACTCTAGTGGATCTTACTGAACCCTCCCATGGCTTGGTGGCACACCGTACCGAACTGAAATGCAGCCCGGGCTTATGAGGCCTCGGTTTCTGTTCTTTGTGAGGATTATCAACTTCTATCCCCCTTACAGGTACTCAGCCACAAGTCACTGAACCTAAAGGCACTAGCACCTTGGTAATGGAGAGCAATATCTGATCCTGAATATTAAAATAGGAAACAACTTATCAGAGCACAGAGGGGATTGTCTCCATGTGCTGATGGAGCTGGCAACTCTTCTCCTAAGCTCCCACTTTAACCTGGCCAAAACTACATTAAACACTTCCTAATTTCACTTGTCTGGCAAAGAGACATCCAGGATGTGAGGGAAATGGCTCACAGCACTCTCTTTCAGGGTTTCCACGCTCTCATTTACCTACAAATTTTATATCAACTGGTCAATGCCAAGCACATGTTCTCCTTCCCCAAGCCATCTGCAGTATCCTGAGGGAGATATTTCACAATGTCCTGAGGTTTAATCTGTTATTCATTAACCCTTCCATCCTTGACATGCAGTTCATACCCCTGTGACTTGTCTGACACTTGTCATTGCTTAACCACGTTAACAGATCTGTTTAGGTGAGAGCAACCACTGAGGAAAACAGCTTCCTCAGTTACTCCAGCTCACACAAACGCATTAGTCAAGAAGAAAAGGATGGAAAAGAAACTGGTTCACAGTGGTCCAGCATTCATGGCAGCCCAGCTCCAGCCATTTGGCTTGTCCAACTCTGGGGATCTGATGGGGCTGTGCATCCACCCTGTGTCTCCCTGTTTGGGGTTGATTTGGCCTCACTCCACTTACTTCTGTAGCAAAAGGAAGATTTAAATCCATGGCTGCACCAGGCCTCAGGAGCAGCAGCACACTAACTCAGCCTAAACTCTCTTTTGGACGCTAGCTGATGCTTACATTTCCCTCCACATTCCTCCCAGCTTTTTCTCCTCTCCCAGATGTCTTGTTCTGGGCAGAACTAGAAGAGTCTGCACTGCATCAGTACCAAACACAGTCATCAGCTCACTGGGCATGTGTGAGCAAACTCAGGAAGGAGGAGATGAATTTTAAGAAGTATCTATTGCACAAATCCATCTGCATTTCCGCACATGCCTGCTCTTCCCATGCTTTTATCTAACTTGCACAAATACCTACAGCTCCTAAAATACCCACCAAAGTTAACACCACCCAAGTGGCATCTCGACTGTGACACCTCTTACATTACTCACTTTGCAATCACTTGACAGGATACTCAAGATTGTGGGCATCTTTCATGGAGTAAGTTAACCAGACATAAGGAAAAAGCATTTGGAGTCCAATCAAGCTAGATGCTGCTCATAGAGAAGCTGAGAATAAAGGTGCTATGGTGCTGAAAAACATTAACCTGATCTGAGAAGCCTCTGTTCCCAATTTACATTTTTCTTCCCTCAGTGAAGCTTAAAATTAAGCTTGAGCACTTAATGGACGAAGTAGCCTGGAGTTATTGGCTGAATTTCTTCCTGAAAATTGGAGCGGTTGGGATGAAATGAAAATGTTAGCTTATTCGCAGCACTGCTGGATACTGCATTTCTACTGGGATACAATGGGGAGACTGTGTAAGCAGGGCAGCCAACCAAACTCCATGCAGCCGGTGTTTATTTGACTCAGAAGTGGAAAAAAGAAATACATCGGAGATGTGAATGGAGTCAGCAGCAAAGAGCATATCTTAACTTGTTAAATCTCACTCTGGACAGCTTTCAGCCTCTTCACACCTAGCAGCGCCAGCTGTAGAATGACACCTTTTCTTTTGGGATAAGCCCCTCTGCAGTGATCCAAAATTAAAGCAATGCATTTCCAAGCAGCTTTCAGCCCTAGCAGCACATGCTTCAGCTACCAGCAGGCAGGAGCAATGTGTTTCTAGAATAAAAAAATTAAGTTCAAGCGGAGTGGTCAAGAATGGCAGGATCCAAAGTACCACGCTGAGCCCACATCTCTTCCACTGTCATACGTGAGGGAACCATACCAAGATCGATACCAGAAAAATCTCTGCACATCATCCTTCAGGGATAAATTCAAAGTCCACGCTAGTGCGTAGGAGTCCTCGCACCAACAGTCGCAGGCTCCGAATCAGGTCCTAACCTGTTAAAACTGGCATGAGCTCCAACTGCATATCTCATATGACATCAGGACAGCAGAACTGGATTATTCAAACTTATTTAAGGAAATACTTTCCTTAGTATCTTAGTACCAGAGCTACTACGAAAGAGTATCAGCCTCAATAGTCCTGCATCAGACAGGTTTCTTTGCAACTTCTGCGTTCACACTGGCTCTTAAGAAAAGTCTCTTATGTATGCAAAAATGTTCGTGCAAAAGACTAGGACAGGTCAACACAGCTAAGCACTGAGGCATTATTATAAAAGAAAGCTCCCAGTCAAGCCTGATTACAAAGAACAAGACAATGAATAGAAATCCAAATTAAATGTTCAAAGCAACGACAAATGCATTTCAGCTTGAGCAGCCCACCAGAAAACACAGAAAGAGGTCAGATGAAAGACAGACTCCTTGAAACAAGACAAAATGAGAAGGTTAATGAAAGAAATGGGAGAAAGAAGCATTCCCACTGCCGCCTGTAATGCTGGGATACATTTGCATGGACCCTTTGAGCAGCAGGATTTTACAAGTCTCTGCAGACACAGGTAGGAGTTGCACATCTCAGGAAAAAAATCAGAGCGCTGCACCGGTTCTACTCCCACTGAATAAATAACACTGTGACTAAAGGTTGTTGTTGTAGTGGAGTTTTCACATTCAAGACAGGCAGAGGAGGACCTCTGCATCGTCATTATCCCTTTCTGGCAGGAAGTTTTATCTCTTCCAATAATTAACCCACAAATGCACAGCCAGACAGTGACCAGCTGTACTGCATTCACACTGCTTGGTAACAAATACTCTACAGGCACATGTACCAGTGTAACTCGGGGTGAGGCAGGTGCTCAAAACGGACAGGTCACTGGAAAAGATCAGCCCTACCAGCTGATTGATGCCAGATGACAAGTTTCATCTTATTTAATAAATTAGTGCCTCTGGTCCCAAACCTTGTGAAGTGGGTTCCTACCTACTAGCAAGTGTGAACTTTGTTTTTTTGTTGTTGTTGTTTTGAATTGCATTTTTTCCTCAAAAAAAAAAAAAGAGAAGATTTTCTGATAAAATCTGAAACAACACCTCACGGCAAGTGAAAGTTTCCTCTGTGGCAAAGAGTCACACTTTGGATCTGGACTTTGCTGTGTACACATTCTTCACAGAAGAGACTTATTTTAATTTGCTGCCTGCGTCTTTTCATGAAGATCAAAGAACATATGGACTTGGAAAACAAAGTTGTAAAAGCTGTAAGGAAAGTCTAAATGTATTTGAGCAATTTGCCGAGATTTGTAATATTCCTAATAAAAAATAAAATAAAATCAACCCTAACTTTCCAGTATGACACACACTTATGTTTAAACTCAGCCACAATTTAAAGTGACCAACAGCCTCGGAAGAAGGGAGGAACCAGAGTTTAAAAAAATAACCAGGATTTTCTTAGGTCGTCATGTTGACTCTAGGTACAAGTCATGCTGACTCTTTATTCATGAGCAAGTTCCCCAAGAGCACGATCCAAAAAATCCCCTAAACTTCATCAGAAATTGTGCAGTGACTTGGATAAAATCTGAATCTGACTGTTAGATCAGAACATGCTTTTTTTCACAAGTTGGTAACAGCTGTTGAACAAGAATAAAGGGGGAAAGGAGAAGCCAACAAGCAGCTCTTTTCCAATAGGATTATTAACATGTAATAAACATTTTCTATGTTTATTACAATTCACTCTTACAAACCCTAAAGTTACAGAATGGTAAATATTTACACTAGAGTGAAGAACTCATCTCCCAAGAAACAAAGAGACTTCTAGCACCCCATTCCCTTTTCTCCAATATTCGGAGAAACAGAAATTGCACCTAACGCTACATTGTGTGAAACTGTTGAATTCTGAGGTGACCCCATCAGCAAATTCCCTGTAAAGCAGCATCAGCCAAGTGTCACGCGGAGCAGTGCCAGAGCAGAAAGCAATTAAGGTCCCGTTCTTCCCCTCCCTACGCAAGTCACTGAAAATGAAATCAACATCCAAACTAATTAGTTTCCAGCAGAATATCAGTTTACTTGCTAACGGGAGAGTTGTCCCCGCTCTTACCAAAAATTTCTAAACATACCGTATGAAATCTTGTTTAAGCCACAGGACCAAGCCAAGCACATCCCAACGTTACCATATACGGTCACCAATGCGAATACGATGGCAACTTGACAGATTTGGAACAAATATTACGTTGTGTGTCACTGAGATAACAGGCAGGGAAATATCAGATTGTATTACCTGTATCTGACGGAGGTGTGGACTGCTAGGAGCTACATTGCTGCAGGACGTAGTCACTAAAGGTTAGTGACCCAAGATGGCATTCGTCCCTGCAGAGGAGGGCCAGGACAGGACAGTGAGGACTTTTATGCCCAGTTTAGGGCTGCTGGGAGAGAACAGAAATGGAGCGACACGAGGGACGAGCCGCTGGACCTGCATTATTACCCCAGGTTCAGGGCTGACACTATTTGGTGCAGCTGGCAACAGGGATGAAGCTGCTGCCCAATGACTTGGCTGCCAGCCGGAAAGCATAGTCCCTTCCCAGAAAACCATAGTCCCTTTTGGAAAACCACAGCATGTAGGTTTTGTTCTCAAAGAGTGGGTTTTGTGCGCACAGAAGTTTTTGTCTTCACCCGTAAGGTCTTGGATAACCAAGACAGCTCACAAGGAATACTTTTTTCATACAGGCTTCCTTCAGGAGATACTTATCCTGGAATAAGGTTGACCTCTGAGGGAGATACTCCAGGTTAAGTCTTTTAGAAGGGTTATTCACAGTAGACAAGTCATCAGCCAAAGTTTTTAATTTTTGGTCCCAAAAATATCAGCTAGAGCAAACTCATCACTGCTTCATCCCTTCAGAAACAGCAGGTTCTGCACCTAGACCTCTGCAATCAGGTCTGCTCTCTCCTTTCATGGACACTTTGAATGCATTGGCTCTTTCCTAAGGCTTTATCTTGGTTTGCTAAGATACCCCCTTTTTGCAGTGTTATGGACATCAGTGATGTGACACATTGGGTCGCAAGGAGGGATAAACCCAGTAGGCACAGCTCTGAACTTGGAAAAATGACCCCATTTGATTGGAGAGGGGGAGAATAAATGCTGCAATAGCCCAGTCAGTCATCCCTGTGGGGCCCTTTGCCTTAAAAGGCATCACCTAAATAAAGATGTAAAACTAATACAAAGTAATATTTAATGCAAGATTGCAGCTGAGCACTCAACTGTCAGGAAGTATCAAAGCTGGAGTGTGTGGGCAACTTAACTCTGCCCCCTTGTGCAAATGCACTAAGGCACAGCCCTTCCTTGAACATGGACACGCTATCACCCAGCTCCAAATTAACAGCCACGCTCCAGCATAAACTGCTTTTGCCTAAACTGAGTAGAAGAGAAGGACCAGTACTTTCACAAAGAGCTTCCTCAGCCACCTTCCTTACTTGATCTCAAGCCAGCGAGCACCTATTTAACTTCTGACACCACAGATTAGGAGGCACTGGCACGCTTTGGGCCACACACATCTCATTTGCAATCAGGATACAGATATTAAACACTGTTTGGGCAAAACAAAGGGCCCTTCTTCCTCCAGAGTAAAGCCTCACGACCTCAGGCTGAGATTTGGCCGAAGGACTGTCTATAAAACCCGAGTAAGTGGAACAGGTAACATTTATACATCTCCTGCGGCAAAAAAACCCACCATATGATAGGTTCGGAAAAAATCTGCAGGCATGTTAACAACCAGGCACTTTCTTCTGAGAATCTGAAATCATCCCAGTGCAAACATCTATTAATTTGGGATATTCAACAGCATAAAAAAAGGTTTCAACTTGCTAGAGACTGTCTCACCTCTGTTCTCTTACGTCCAATCCTTCATTAACATCCTCTGCTATCAAGAACACTCTCAAATTCAAGAGGTGCAAAGCAGGATCTAAACTCAGCGATCTGTCTGGAGTTTTTTTATTTACAGCAATGATACCTTTTTCTTCTTCACTCCCCCCCTTTTGATACCAGCACATGACTTAACGTTATCTTTCATGGGTTTTTCCCTGGATTTTAAACTGTATCTCTATGTAATTTTAAATAATCAGAACCATCCCTCCACCCACTTGCAGGACAGATCTTTCCAGCTCTGAAAAGTCCAAATAACCCAATTAGCAATACGATCCTATTAGTGCCATACTTAAAAAGACCTTTCCATAGAGAAAATTATCATGTCCTGAAATTACCATTGTCAATTTTCTGTCACTTCACATAACAGCAGCTCACAGAGCTTCATTTTACAGGAGCAATAAAAGAGTGCAAGCAAAGCAAGTGCAAACCAAATTTAAACAGGGTCAGCCAGTAAAGCAGCCGATACTTGACTCATAACAGAGACTAAATTCTTTTTGTCTTCTCCTGCCCACTTCAGATCTTTTCCGGAACTCCACCAGCTTCTCAGGCCCATTGCAATAATATACATCCATGAGGTCACCTTAATCCATACACTGCTGCCCATTGCACACAACTCAGACTAAGCCTCCAGTGTAAACCTTGCCTGGAATTTGGACTTGTGGGACTGACAGCCTATATACTGCTTTCTTTTTCATTCAGCTTCCAGCCAAATCATTTTATACTGCTTTTGCTTCCATGAAATATTTGCTTAGGAGCCAATGCCAAGAAGGAAAAAAAAGCAAAGCATTAACCAAACCTTGAGTTTTCAGAGCAGCATTCCCCCTCTCCTTTCCCACCCTCACCCCTAAGATTTATTTTTGGCAAGTTAAGGCCCAAGCGAAGGGCAAGTTTAAACCTTTTAATTCACAACTCCATGGCACTGGGTGATTTAAAGGTCTTTCAACAATTCATGCAACTCTGATGCTGTTGGGAATTGCAGCGGGAGCAATCTGCATCCTAAAGCCATACCCTTATTCTCCTGGAACAATGCAGCCCCTCCTTTGTGACCAGAGAAGCTGAAAGCACGGTTTCCCATTCAGGCTTTCCAAGGACAGCACCCACCAAGGTACAACACAGGCGAGAGAAGCAGAAAAGCTGCCACTCCTTCTACTCTGAGCCCAGAACTTTGCTTAAAGCACCTTCCGATAAAGAAACTTCTTTTCTTCTGCCCTCGTGTCACTCCCAGGTCAATGTATTTCAATTTGTCTCTGGTAGCATAACCTGTTTATTGAAATCTGATCAACTGCTGGAGCCCCAGCGCTAAAATACGCTCTCGCTGTTGGGAACTGTCATTTATCTGTCACCGAGGAAGTTAATGGAGGTGTTTGTTTAGTTTGCTGGTGGGAATATACAGGGCAGAGTCTGGAGGGATTATAGGAGGGGAGAGGTATTTCTGATCCACAGAGGAATGCAGTTGCTTCTCTTTAAAATTGTCTGGTGTTTTTACGTGCATACAAGAAATGCCCTTGTAAATCCACCTGCTCCAAGAGAGAGACCTTAGCAAACCCTGAGTGATAGCACTCCATCCAAACCAATGGCCCTAAAACACACATATAAAGAGGCACCACACATGGGCACAAGCCCATGCCCTCATGCAGATAAGCAACATGCCAAGGATGAGTACTTGTACACAACTATGCCTTTATGAGTTCCCTGTCAGGGCACCACAGGGTTTTGTGGAGCACGAGCACAGGGAAGGCTGTGAGCCGCAGAGCAGTTGCAGAACGCGCGGTCTCCTTACCTCTCGCTGAGTCCGAAAAGGCAATTATCCCTGCAAAAAGGAGCGCGAGCTGCAATTCCATTTTGAAAACCAGTCCTCTGTGTCGTACAGGCTACAGTCCACTCAGACCTGGAGGCAGGAGAAAGGAGATCAAAACAATTACTGAGGGTAAATAAACGCAAAATAAACAGCCCACAAGTTTACAGAGTTACGTTTGTGAAGACTTACGAGCAGAAACAACAACTGAAAGAGCAATGTACTTGTAATTCATTCCTCAGCACTCAGCAAGTAAAACTTTGCCCTTCTCTCTACTTCAGCCTGATATAAATCGAGAACCCACTGAGGCCAGCAAGCTCCTCTAAGTTTACGGTTAATGCATAATTATTCGCTATCCTGTACAGAACCAGTCGGGAAGGCAAACAAAATCCTAGCAAGTGGCCATAAAACAAGATTTCAGGTTAACAATTTGCGGAGGGAACTTGGAGAAGGGGGAGGAGGAGTGTTACCTCTCCCATCAGCAGCCCAGAGAACTTTGTGTTGCTGCTTCAGTGCTCCATAGCCCGCCGCTGGGCCCTCGCTTTACTCCACAACTTGTGGGATCAGCAGCGAATTTTCTTTCCATTCTCCATTCTCCCTTCCCACCCCCTCTAAAGCCCCACTGGTTTCCGTGCGCTCCAGAGGTGCGTCCCGAAGCAAACCCGCACTTAATTGTCCCGACTCTTGAAGATGCCTTCGCCGCGATACGAGAACCCGGGGGGGTAGATCAGGTTCACATTAATTACACCCTGTTCCCCTCCTAAAACTCTCACTCTCTAAACACTGTCTGAATTCCTCACCCTTGTAAACACCCCGGTTTAAACACTCCGTGCCCCCGGGACACACAACAACCCGCGTAGAGCATCCAGCAAAGCAAACACCGACGCTTTGCCGTCGGCTTCCCCATTTACAG
>JAOXOE010000405.1:43654805-43679113 GCA_028565055.1 Phoeniculus purpureus
CTCCCCTCAGCCTCCTCTTCCTCAAACTAAACAGCCCCAACTCTCTCAGTCTCTCCTCATCAGATTGATTCTCCAGGCCCTTACCCAGCTTCGTTGCCCTTGTCTCGATGTCTCCCCCTGCACAATCACCTCCCTACTCCTGCTGGACACACAGTTTCTAGTCCAGGCCAGGATGCCACTGGCCTTCTTGGCCACCTGGGCACCTTGCTGGCTCATATTCAGCCGCCTGTCAATTAGAACCCCCAGGTCCCTCTCTACCAGACTGCTCTCCAGCCACCCTGCCCAAGCCTGTAGCGTTGCAGGGGATTGCTGTGACCAAAGCACAGGACCTGACACTCGGCTCTATTGCAACCCACAGCCCGTCGATACAGCCTTTTAGGGTCCCTCTGTACAGCCTCACTAACCTCCAGCAGATCAGTACTCCCTCCCAACTCGGTGTTGTCTGCAAACTTATTGAGGATGCACTCAATCCCCTCATCAAGATCATTGATAAAGATGTTCAACAGGAGTGGCCCCGGCACTGAGCCCTAAGAAAAAGAGAAGCCTTCTGGAAGAACTTTGCTTTCTCCCTCCAAGACAGACAGTGTTTTGAGGTTCACGCGTGCAAGCCCATAGGCTCCTACGCCAGAGGTGCATGCGGTGTACTCCATCCAGTGGGACTGCTGCTGGGAATGCTCTCAGCACCAGGTCTGAGAGCAGCCTGCATGCTAAAGCCAAGAGTCTTTCTGGACGGATGGTTGTAATAACTTTGCACTTTGTGGTTGTCGCCGGTTTTATCTTCCTGAACCCGCTGGGAGGTAAAGAAGCCCTGTTAGTCATTTTATGGCAAGAAACCGAGCCATGGCATGGTGAGGCCACACAGGGAGACAGTGGCAGAGCTGCTTGGCTAGCAGACCCTCCTCTCTTTCCTTATCATCTCTGCCTGATATGTGTGCACAAGGAGGATATGGGGAAATGGCTCCTGGGTGACCGCGAAGAGTGGGAAGAAGCCAGGGAAACTGCAAAGAGCAAGGACTCTTCCCAGCGCAAAAGCCAGGCTGCCTGAAAGCCCTTGGAACACTGAACGGTGACAGATTTGCTCCAGCAGCATCTTTTCAATGGAGTACGTTTTTTTTTTTCCCCAGTTCTCTTGTTAGACTCTGAGTCTTGGTTTTCCAGCCAGCGCCAACACTGTCTGGGCACAGGTCCATGTTTACTCTAGCTCCACAGCCAGAAATATGGTGATCTCTGGTTTGTGCTGGTGTGTGGTTGCGATGAACGCATCAAAATGCATCATCAAGAGCCACCAGCTACAGAAAGCAATGAGCCATGGCAGAGACATCAGGATGTATAATACAGCACTGAGGAGAGTATCACAGAATCACAGAACATTAGGGATTGGAAGGGACCTTGAAAGATCATCCAGTCCAATCTCCCTACCACAGCAGGATGCCCTAGATCAAGTCACACAGGAACAAATGCAGGGGGGTTTGAAATGTCTCCAGAGAAGGAGACTCCACAACCCCCCTGGGCAGCCCCTTCCAGTGCTCTGTCACCCTCACTGGGAAAAAGGTCCTTCTCGTATTGATGTGGAACCTCCTCTGTTCCAGCTCACACCCAGTGCCCCTTGTCCTATCATTGAATGCCCCTGAACAGAGCCTGGCTCCATCCTCTTGACACCTGCCTTTTCCATATTTATCAACATTCATGGGGTCACTCCTGGATCTCCTGTTTTCCAGGCTCAAGAGACCGAGCTCCCTCAGCCTTTCCTCACTGGGGAGATGCTCCACTCCCTTCATCATCTCTGTGTCTCTGTGCTGGACTTTCTCCAACAGTTTTGTGTCCTTCTGTAACTGTGTGGCCCAGAACTGGACACACTATTCCAGATGTGGTCTCATCAGGGCAGAGTAGAAGGGGAAGGACCCACTTGTGAATGCAGGGAATTCCTTTTGAGTATTTGGAGCAACCAGGAGATGCTGCAGTACTTGAGAACAGAGATTCTAGGCTTTCAGGATGCCCCTTGCTGATATCCAGCGAGAAAGAAGCAAAAAAGAAGAGGAAGGAGGAGGTGGGATTTTTGAGTTACAGCAAAAAAGCAGGAATGTGCTTGTAGAAAAGAAAACAAAACTGAAGCAGACCTAGGACCCTGGACCATGCAAAAACTCCCTTTCCCTTGATGGTGCAAAACTTCAGGGCTGAAGACCAACGAGTCAAAATCTAGGGAATATTAAAATACTCGTGTTCTCTGAAGTCTGCTTTTTAATGTCTAGGTCTTGATTGTTTCCCACAATGAGAGCCTGGAAACAATCGTTTGTGCTGACTGGTTTGAGCCAGTGTTTAATTGCCTGTTTTGAGGAGAGGACCTTCCTTCTGCTACTTATTGATCAGTCATTTGTGGCTCCATCCAAAGCAGTTGCTCAAGGCTATGGGCAGGAACAAAACTGAAGTAGCTGATCAACTGCCCAAGACATTTCATCGCTCGTCTTATGTCCCACACCGGAACTGTTTGAAGTGGCTCATTCTCACCGCCCTGTCCAAATCCACTGGAAAATATGTGTGTTCCTTAATCTCTCCTGTTGTGTATATCTGTGCTTGGCAATAAATTGAGGGTGAGATCAATGAAAGCCACAGCAAAGCTCTGGGTAGGATTTGTCGGCTGCCACTGCGTTGAAGATTCTTATTTTGTGCAGCTGTGTCTGTGTTGCAATTAGATCATCTAATCGAACCATTTGCTAAGGAAATACCTCGCTTTTCCTTCTTCCAGGGACATCCGCTGATTCAGAGATGCCCCATACCTGGGAACTGTTCCTCTTGTCAATAATGAAAGGAGATGGAAACCCCAATTTAAGGGCCTGAGCTGTTTTCCAGTGCAATCAACTGAAAAGCTCCCAGTGACATCAAAGAGCATTAGATGGGCCCTGAGGGTGGAATTCACCTCTGTGTTGTGGGCTGCCTCTAAAACATACCCTATTTACATCCTTCTGCATGTCCTACTTGGAAAGCTTAAATGGCATTTAAAAGGCTCACAGGCTGTAGACTTGTAGCTTTAGGAGGCAGCAGTGATGCTGTCATTGTGCTCAGTCTGTGACATGAAAAAGGAATCTGAGGGGATGGTGCTTCCCCTGGTCACAGTTAAGGGGTTTATCAGTAGGGAATGAGTAGTTCTGTGAGCAGAGAATTGAAGAAGTCTGGCTTCCTGCAGATTGTGTGAAACAAGCAAAGGTTTCCTCTGGGCTGGTGAGGAACTAGTTGGCTTTTACACATAGAAACTGAGAGAGAAAAGCCAAAGTGCAGAGAGGGAAAAGCACTGGTGGGGTGTCACTGGAAGTAGGTTGTGGGTGTGTGAGTTCAGCCTGGCACCCTGATCACTGCTGTTCACAAAATGGGGACTTGCAGGATCTTTGTGCCTTGTCGGATCTGTTTGGCACTGTTTGATGTTTCTCACTTCCACCAGTCTTGTTCTCCCCAGTGCTGTGTGGGACAAAGGCTGCCTGGGCACAGCTTAGCTTAGTCCTGGTTTATTGCATTGAGTGATCCAGCTCTATTTTCATGGACAGACCCAGATTCACCTCGCTGCCTTTCACATGCATTCTGAAAGGTTCTAGCAACGTGTGTGACAGATAGTCATGAACAACGTCATTGAGTCTTCTCTGGAGACGTTTAAACCTGCCTGGATGTGTTCCTGTGCGACTTGGTTTGGTGATCCTGCTGTGGCAGGATCACACAGGAACATGTCCAGGTGGCTCTTAAACATCTCCAGTGAAGGAGACTGCACAACTCCCCTGGGCAGCCCCTTCCAGTGCTCTGTCACCCTCACTGGGAAGAATTTCCTTCTCATATTTATGGGAACCTCCTGTGTTCCAGCAATCTCAATAAAGCACAGTTTATGTTCTTTTGGCAGACAGTGTTGGTTGGCTGCTCTCACTCTAAACCACCCTCTTTTTTGTTTCTCAGATCGGACCATCCTGGTGGATACGGTTCTTCCCCCTCTGAGAGGTCTCTACATCCTGGGGACCCTGGAATTCCCCAGCAACTCCAGCAACATCCTGAGTGCAGCCTGCATCCTGGTGATGGGGGGAACCCTGAAAGTGGGTGAGTGAGCAACATGTCTTCTGGATGCCTGGGGTTTCTTTCTACACTTTATAGACAGAGAAAGTGAGAAAAAAGACTGTGTAGAGTTACTATCAACATGCTGGTCATCCTAATGCACCGTAGATATCTGGACATCTACACCCAGAATCCATGTTTATCATAGAATCATTCAGGTTGGAAAAGACCTTTGGGATCATTGAGTCCAACCATCAACCCTACTCTGCAAGTTCACCCCTAAACCAGATCATCCAACACTACATCAAAGCAAATTTAAACACATCCAGGGATGGTGACTCAACCACCACCAGAGGATAATCACAATGATTATCCTCTGGAGCTAATTACCTCTTCATTTAATAGCAACATGTTAAAAATTACTGCGGTCTTCATCCCACTGAAGATAATGGCAGTACCCTGATTTCATCATGGCTGAGATTTTATCTGATATCACAGAATCACAGAACATTAGGGATTGGAAGGGACCTTGAAAGATCATCTAGTCCAATCCTCCTGACACAGCAGGATCACCTAGACCAAGTCATGCAGGAACATGTCCAGGCAGGTTTTAAATGGCTCCAGAGAAGTAGACTCCACAACCCCCACGGGCAGCCCTTTCCAGGGCTCTGTCCACCCTCACTGTGAAGAAGTTCCTTCTGATATTTATATGGAACCTCCTCTGTTCCAGCTCACACTCATTGCCCCTCATTCTAAGTCAGCACATTTGTTCCTCTTATCCCTCTCTACAGTTGAGGAATGGGGCCAGGGAGGTACCACCTTGTCCCTCCGTCTAGTGGGCTCGGAGTCCTCAATGTCATACGGGCTTTTCCATGCTATTTGCAACCATCAGTGTTTTTCCACAGAGAAGTAATTACTCACATCATTCCCTTTAAATAGCAAGGTTCCTAAAGCCACGCATTGCATTTAGTTACAGGAATCCTTAGGATGCTGAGATCATGTTGCTGATCACTGCCTGACCTTTCTCAAGATTGGTTTCCTGAACTTTAAAAAGAGAATTTGTTTGTGCAATCACCTCCCGAGGAAATCTGCCCCAATATTTGTTTGTTGTCCATCTCAAGGGACTCTCTAGTTAATGCAGCTCTGGCCAAAAAGAGGGGTGGTTTTTCCCACTGTCTTGTGTTTTTCATTGCAAAAAGAGCTTTGAAAGTCTCATCTGGGAGGTTAATCTATATCTAGACACTTAAAGGAGTCCCAGTCATTTCATACTGACACTCCAGTGTCGTTTAAATATGGTTTCATATTGGTTTTAAGGAACAGCCCGTGTTCGTTGCTAAAAACACTTATTAAAAAAACATTGAGGCATTTCTCTGCTGCACAAACTCCCCTGCAGCACATCTGTGAGTGGTAATGATATAAAAAGGCAAACAGGTATTTGCAGCTGTTGAATCGTAGTCCACCATCCTCTGGAGCCCTATCCTGGCTCTTATTTCCACCGTGACATGAGACCAGTGAAGACCCTGCAAGTTTCCCGCATCTTGCACTGGGTTCGATGCTCGTTTGTCAAACTGGGAGTGCATCTCTTTTTTTCCCCCCTTCCTCTTTCTCTTCCCATGTGTTCGAGGCCTAAAGGTAACTTCTTAGAGCCCATCTGTCCAATCCTGAGTGTTCTGTGCCTGAAGGAAGGTTTGGAAGCCCATCTGTCCAATTCTACCACACCCTAAAGAAATCCTGACACAAAACAGATAATGAGACAGTTTAGTAAACAGATTTAATAGATGTGGACATCAGCAGTCGCAGTTGCCCGAGCAGGATCTGAGGTTGACATAATGTGAGCCAAATCCCCAGGTCCTCCCTGTTGTGTAACTTCTCCCGGCCCTGTTTGCAGCCCAGTGTTTGCTGGTCACGGCCGTTGCTCCACATTCAGTTGCTTGGGTCAAAGACTTTCTGATAGAGGTTGAGTATTTCATTTACTTAAACTGCTAGAGAACAGCCCCAGGTACCAGTATAGGCTGGAGACCAAACTGTGGGGGAGCAGTGTAGGAGAAAGGGACCTGGGGGTCCTGGTGGCCAGCAGAATAACCAGGAGCCAGCAATGTGCTCTTGTGGCCAAGAGGGCCAACAGCACCCTGGGGTGGATCAGAATGGGGGTGGTTAGCAGATGGATAGAGGTTCTTCTCCTCGTCTGCTCTGCCCTAGTGAGACCACATCTGGAGTGTTGTGTCCAGTTCTGGACCCCTCAGTTCAAGAAGGACACAGAGCTGCTGGAGGGAGTCCAGCGCAGAGCAATGAGGATGATGAAGGGAGGGGAGCACCTGCCTGTTGAGGAGAGGCTGAGGGAGCTGGGGCTCTTTAGTTTGGTTTGGAGATCCAAATTCTCGGGCACCTTTGGTGCTGCATGGTCATTCCTTTTCTCTCTAAGGTATGATCACAGTCCAGTGTGAATTATGATCAATAGAATTACTGGGAGAGAAGAGATAATCAAAGATTGATAAATGGTTGCAAGAACTCTAGCAGAGGGTGGATCTACACCCACAGTGATTTCTCTGGGTCCTCTTAGCCTTTTATGGTTGTTAGGCCCAGAAAGACTTTCTGATTCCTTCTTCTCTAATAGTTGTAGCTCCTGGACAAGGAGCTTCCCTCTTTTCACTTGAACTTTCGAAGCCCCTTCCTTGATGATGATACCTGCAGCAGCGTTTTAGAAACACCATTTACTTCTGCTTTGCTGCCTTGCCACGCTGTAAGAAAAAGAAGTGATTTTTCCAGTTTATAGAAGTAGAGGTTGAGGTTTGGAGAGATTAAACGATTTGCTAAACATCTTTAGCACACCTGTGCCAGAGTAAGAAAAGAAATGTTGAGCTCAACATCTCAGCAAGTTCTGGGCCAGGGTGATTCCATTAATTTTAACATATAACTCAGCACTAAAACACAGCTAATAGGTGCAGTGGGTGCCCTGCTCCTGCTCCCTCAGCTCCCGATAAGGCAGGAAGAAATTGCTGAAGTTGGTTTTGCACAAATTGATCTGTTGGACTCGTCCTGAGCTCCACTGTGCTGAGCTGCTCTTTGCTGGCAGGCTAGTTCTGCTTTTTATAGAAGAACTCACCAAGTAATTATCCAGGTAGGATTTCTCTTCTCAGTCTCAACTTGTCACTTATTTTTTTGCATGTCTCGTGACGGCTGCTTGTCAGTCAAGTCACTCGTTTGAGGCAAGAAGCCTACGGTCATCATTAGCTCATGGCTTCATTGTCTGCAGATGAAACCCCAGACATTTCTGATGTCTCTTATCTTACTGGCGGTAAGAGCTGAAATACATTCACTCCCCTTCTTTTCAGTGCTGCTAAGAACCCCTGTGTTGACTTCCCAAAGGGTAAATCACTCTTCCTCGTGAAATGACCATGTATTTGTGATGATTAATGTTCAGTCTTATACTGACAATTAGGACACAAGTGAGCTTCACCAACTGACCATCTTTTCCAGCTTCTCCAATACCCCCATTGTTTGGGTCCCATCCTCTTCAGTTATAAGCTGAACCCCATCTTGCAGTCACATACCATCCCTGAAAAGCTAATCAACTGGTACAAAACAGGGGTAGTGTTGTACCAAGTGCAATCTTTCATCCCTGATTACATCTTGTGACTTGGTCTGGGTGACCCTGCTGTGGCAGGGGGATTGGACTAGATGATCTTTTGAGGTCCCTTCCAATCCCTAATGATTCTATGATTCTGGCAGTGTGCTTCACCTCAAGAACTACAGTGCCTGCCCTCCTCTCCAAAGAGACCATGGGTTGGTTGCAGCCTAGTTCTGTATAGATCCTCATCCTCCTCTCCACACTACTCTTCTACAGAACCAGTCAGGTTTGAATCTGCTTTTCAGGGATATTAGATGGGAAATGTAAGTTAAAACAGATACGAGGCCAGGCTGCAAAAAGCCTTTTGTGTTTTGCTGGTTAGGATCAGGCAGCTCTGCGTTCTCCTCTAGGTAACCTGCAATGAAATCACATTTGTTTGTTCTCTGAATCGCCTGACGGTACCAAAGCCAGAGTTCAATTGTAGAGCATAATCTCTTACATATTTCAGATGTTAGGTACATGAACACCTACCAAAGCGACTGCAAAGTTTAAAGTGCTTTACTATCCATCTAGGAAAGAAGAGTGCTTTTGTGCAAACTGTTCTTTAAAAGCAAGACCCGGACACTGTTTGCCTTGCAACAGCACCACAGGGAACAGTGGGGTATGGAGATATTAAGGGCATGAAGAGTCATACATTTCCTGGGAGAAGGATTGGCTAAAGACAAAAGACACCTGAACACAGGGATGTTAACTCCTTCATAGTGTTACTCAGCACGACCAGAATCAAGTTGCAGCTTCAGAATTATTTAGCAAGTAGCTGTAAAAGCCAGGAGTAAATCCTGGTCTCCCAAATCCTATTGCAGACTACAGGGTGCAGCACAGGACATATGGGCCATGGAGTACGACTCTGTCATGTCCTTTTTAAGTCCTTGCTTGAAAGGCTTCAGCTCACAAAATACATGCAATGAGTTTTCCAAATTATTGTTATTCTTCTGCACACTCGTCACTGCGGATCTCTGAACATTTATGTCACAGCTTTGTTTTACATTCCTGTACTTAAAAGATCGCTTGTTCTTTGGGGTGATGTTGGAGGCTGCTGCACTTTATTACACTTCCATCTCAGCTGTCTTGATCTGTAGCAAAGCCTCTAATTGCTCTGTATCCCCATCTAATTTTCTAATAAGATTAATTCTGCCTTGTGTCTTGCCAGTCCCTAATTAACATGGTTCGTCTTCACAGTTAAGGACTCCGGGGTATTGCAGCAAGCTCAGTGAATCTCAGAAGTAGTTAATCCATCCTTCCGCAAGCAGAGCTAACGCAGTTAGGTACCTTCAAAGGGCTAAATTCGTTGCAAAGCAGCGATCAGAAAGACAAATGAGGGAGGCAGCACAGCTGAACTGTAGCTGCTTGGCCCAGTGCAGACAGACAGGACAAGAGAGAGACCCTTACGTTGCCCTTAGCCTGCTGCTTTCCTTCTGCTTAAAGTTTGGATGAAAAGCAACATCCAAATTATTTCAGCGTCAGCAGTATAAAATAGAACAGCTTGAAGTTTGCTTCTGAATGTACATTAAGAAAACAGGAGGTGCTTGAGAACTGTGAATTAGGATCATAATCTTAAAATTAAGAAGTATTTTAGTTGTTTCCATCTCATTGGTTCCTCTGTCTCTTCAGTCTCAAGCTTCTGCAGAAAGTGGATGCAGCGTAGCCTGGGTTGAAGGAACTTCAGCGACTGTGACAGAGCACTGGAACAGGTTGCCCAGGGGAGTTGTGGAGCCTCCTTCTCTGAAGACGTTTAAGACTCGCCTGGATGCATTCCTGTGCGACTTGGTCTAGGTGATCCTGCTGTGGCAGGGGGATTGGACTAGATGATCTTTCGAGGTCCCTTCCAATCCCTAATGATTCTATGATTCTATGACTAGGAGAACCAGGGCAAAGCACCCAAGCTGGTGTTCCCATGTGGCTGGTGGGAAGAGAAGGGAGTATGAGGTGGAATAAGCACCTGGGTTAATAGAACAAATGCAGAAAGCTCTGCTTGGCAGAAGACAGCAGAGAGAAACCAGCAAGTAGAGCTGTTTCCATGAAACCGAGCCTGTAAGTTGCTGGTGAAATGACAGAGCCGCTGGAACGTGTCCACTCGGGGCAGATGAGCTTGTAGCAAAGTGCCCTGTGCTGCGAATGGTCGTCATGCCTTTTGTTCTCCCTTGTGTTTATTGCTATAATCGGAAGCCAACTTCATTATTTCTCTTGGTGCTGACTTGCTTAATAGTGATGCAAATTAATTAAAATTCTCTCTTCATTCCATTAGCAAAGACAAACAGTAAGCATGAAGGAGCAGCAGGGCTGCAGTGTCTCAGATCTTCTCATAGCGGTGCTCATGGCTAGCAGCAGAACAAGGGACACGTCTTCTAGCCTCCCTGGCTCTTTGTTCGTGCCTAGAGTCTGCATCATAACAAGCATCTACCTTACACACTGCAGAGTACTGCTGGACAACCAGATTAGCTCTAACCAAGCCAGACTAGTGTATGTGAAACTCAAGCTGCTAGACCGCTTGCTGTGCCCACAGAATGATTATTTACATGTGGCAAAGCTTCTCCCTCTACCTTGGTGAGCAGGAAGAGGAGTAGCTACAACGTGATCTGGAACAGAAGTGTTCCTGAGTGACCCGAAAAAGAGCCTGGATAGCCTGGGAAGGAAGAAGTCTGTTAGCGAGGCACCAGTGCTGCAGTGGAAAAAAACTTGAGAATAAACACCAGATTGCTGTTGTGTTCAGAGGGCTGACCTGAGTGTCAGCTAAGATTCTGTGATCACAGGCAAAGAATGAATCCCTGTGGCATGCTGTCTTGGATGTATGTCAAAAGATGATACTGCTGGTGTAGAATCATAGAATAGTTACAGATTGGAAGGGACCTCGAAAGATCACCTAGTACAATCCCCTCAGCAGGATCTGTAATTCTGTAATTCAACTCTCTAATCACCTAGACCAAGTCACACAAGAACATATCCAGGTGGGTTTTAAATGTCTCCAGAGAAGGAGACTCCACAACCACCCTGGGCAGCCTGTTCCAGTGCCCCGTCACCTTTACTGTGAAGAAGTTCCTTCTCATATTGATGTGGAACCTCCTATGTTCCAGCTTACACCCATTGCCCCTCATCCTATCACTAGATGACATTAAGAAGACCCTAGCTCCATACTCCTGACACTCACCTTTCACATATTTACAGACATTAATGGGGTCCATTGGTCTCCTCTTCTTTAAGCTAAAGAGACCCAGCTCCCTCAGCCTCTCCTCATAAGGGAGGTGCTCCACTTCCTTCATCATGCACAAATCTCTAGCAAACAGGAGAAGCTCCTTTCACTGGAGCATCCTTGCCTTCACTTCTCTTTGAAATGCCATTTGGCCATAGACCTGTTTCAGGAAATTGGCTCCACATCTGCAGACTTACACACTTAGACTTGCACGCTGTAGGCTGTACACACAAACTAAGGTAGGCCACGTCCCCTTTCCTTTCCCCCCTCAGTATAACAACTAGCACCCTCAACCCTGGGTTAAGAGCCATGGTGTGGAGAGCAGACGGCATTGCTTTGAGCTGGGGTGATCTAGCACCGACCTACCAACACTGCCACTGACTATCAAGTGGGTCATATTGTCCTTCCCTTACTGCTTGGTTTAGTGAAAGTTCCTCGCTGTTCCTTGGGTTTGTAAAGCAGGGGCAATGGTGCCAAGTGCCTCTGTCAAGCATTTTAAGACCTATCCACTACAAAGTGCAGTGCCCATGAATTTCAGCAGGACTGCTGCCTGAATGAAGTAGTACACAGAGAGCTCAGAGGGCAGGCTGAGGCTACTGAAACCATCCTCTGTTTCCAGACAAAAAGAAGGTGCAAATAAAAGTATTCTGCACAAAAATGTTCTGCTTAACTTGTCTGTTTTGAAATACATTGGAAGTGCTTTCTTCTGTGTGATCACTGAAAGTTTATGCTGGAAAAGACCTTTAAGATCAAGTCCAACCATTAACCAAACTGTGCCGAGCTAAACCATGTCCCTTTTAAACGCATCCAGGGATGGCAGTTCAATGCTCTCCCTGTGCCAAGGCCTGATGACCTTTTCAATAAATAAATTTTTCTAATGTCTAACCTAAACTTCCCCTTGAAGGAGAACGAAGCAGCAAAGATTGACACAGCATGGCGTGTTATAGCATCAGCGTCTTGTTTGCCGATGCCCCAAAAAACCATAAATAATTGTCACACCAGTAACTTCTAGTAAAAATTTGGTGTTGTCAGAAACAATAAAACCTACAACATTTTGCATTTCTAAGCATAAAAAGCACGTGAAAAAGGACTCCTCATCCAAAGACTGAGAAGAGAATATGATTCAGATATTCTAAGTAGTTTTTCCTTTTATAGTCCAAACTACAACTAATTTTAATAGACAACACCGACAGAAAAATCCTGTGGTTCATGCGAATCACAGCATTAAGAAAGGAGGACCACAGTGGTAGCCTCTCTCTTCTTTAAAGGTCCTAGTCATCTGTCTGGGAGGCTCTGCAGAAGACAAGTAAAACTTTGACCTGCATCAGCTTCTTGAATTTAGTGCTTAGCAGGAAGGTGTTGAGCTCCTAGACCACCTGTAACTTGTCTAGCCTCATCCTGCATCCCCATGAGGCAACCGTCAGAAGGGAGTAGGGATGCAGCTGTACAGCCTACACTGGTCGAAATCACTGCTGTGGCTGAAGTCGATTTTAAGTCAGGTCAGTTCACTACAACTGCTTACAGCAGCACTAAAAGAAGGGGAGAGCAGAGCTGGTGGGTGGCCAGGGCAGCAGGCAGGTAGGACCACATTTCTCTCAGCATCATCTTCTGATGGCTGAGAGTAGCAGTTAGGCACACAATCACACTGCCAACTCTGGGCTGGCAGATACCATTTGGTGGAGCGCAGTACTGCTTCACCATAATTCAAACAAGGAGGTATCGGCTATCACACAGCTCCATGGCTTCAAGGAGGATTTGAGCAGACAGGTTGCATTAAATCCCATGTCAACATGCAGCCTCTGGCTCTGATATTTTGACTGAGTGAGTGTAACTCTCCACTGATCTCTGGGGCGACAGGGAAAACACTATCCTCACTTCCCCCAAGGCACAAAGCAAATCTTTTCCTTCTCACTTCTTTTTTGCTCCTCTCAAAGCGATGGCATTCCTCGCCATCTGTAATCAGCACACACGCTCTCCCAAAGTGCCATTTAATACCGTCTCACAAAACTGCAGCGTGACCCACTTTGGGTTATTGTGAGCAATAACTGTAAGACACAGCAGCCCCAGCCTGCCAGGCTCCAAGAGGCTTTCTGCAAGGGCACTCTCTCAGTTCCCCCCTTTCTGTGGGCTCTGAGCTACATGCCTGAGATACGGACAGCGTTTCCCTCCATCACATCCACCCCCACCTTCACTTAATTTCATGCTTGGACTATGACTGCACTAACAGGGCATATCTAGTTTCTCCCTCGTACGCTGATTAAACCGACATGGTGCTTTGCACAGTCTTTCACAGACTCCTTATCTCAGTAACAAGAGGGAGGAAAAAGCACAAGGACAGCTCAGAGCAAAGCAATACTGTCTCGTTTTCTGGCACTGGCAGGAGTCTCTCTGGGAAATGGTGTGCACCATCTGTCAGGAAGCTAGGAGAGAAAAGTTATGATGGCTCAAGGGCTCGTTAGGGCAGGCTGGTTCCTAGTGAATGGGAAATTGTGGAGGTCTACGTAACATCAATGTTTTCCAACTTTTTCACTACATTCTCTAATGGTATCCCATTGGAGAGGTGGGTAGAAATCAGAGGTTCAGAGAGGAAGGGCATAAAGGATTTCAGAAGTGGCCGAGATGCCCAGGACTGGGTGGTGCCTGCCCTGACACTATGCATGTCCAAGAAAACCAGGATTGTGGCTACGGGAGGACAGCACTAAAGCCACAGCTGAGAGCTGCTACTTACAGCAATCCAAAACTCATTAGAACAGTTTGAACCAAATAATTTTTCCCAGTGCTACCACCTTCTCTGCCAAGCGTTGGTGGTGTTGAGTGTACTCCAAAGCTTACCAAGATTTCCTAGAGAAACATCATGGTTTAAGCTTAAAAAAAAAATACTTAGTAATGTGAAGTCAAGGATTTAAACCTAATCCCATATAACTGTTTTTTCAAATGGTCACAAAGTGGGAAATATGCTTAGGCAAACCGTCAATACAGAGGGAACTGACAACACACCAGGAAAAAGAAATAGTCAGTGAAAGTGCCACAAAGACCTGTCTCTCCAGTTTACTTAAGTTCTTCTGTTGCTCCAAACTTAAGATGCCTGCTGTACCCCAAGGCACCCAGGTCATCCCTATGAAGCTGTCACGTAGGTAGGACACTGGCCCTAAGTTCAATCCAGTCCCCTTCCCCTATGCCATGAGAATAAAGACTCTATTGATCTCATAATAATACAGGCACTGAAAGCACATCAGACAACTCCCACACCAGATCTAGCCCCAGCATGTTCTCTGCAAAGGCCCTGGTTGGCAGGTGCTTCAGACAGCAACAGAGTTACGGCTGTAAAATAAGGATCTGGAGTTCTAAGGGACCTTTGAGAAATGCAAATGCATAAACTTGTCTTCCTCTCCTGTCTTCTTTCTGGGCTCTGATACTGTAAGACAGGCTTTTCACTCCTCACAGGATGACGAGGCACTCATTGCTCCTTTCAGGTCATACTAGAACAACTCAACACCATTACAAGTTCCTTGGCTTCTCAGAGGAGCCAGACCAGCACTCCTAGAGCCAACTATAAGATAGCACAATACAAGTAGAAAAGAACAGGCTGTTTCCAACCCACAGGTTAGAGGCTTTGCTTTTGAGAACACCTAAATCCATCAGAAGCATGTTTGCTGTCTTCAAATCCCCTTGCATAGACAGCAGCACCTGAAAGAGGAATGGGGGAAGCTGATTTCAGAAGTGATTACCTGGGGCACACCTAACTGATGCAAAGGGACCAGCTCAGACCTCAGCTTTTCCAGCAGTTCCTTTGCTTGTCACACAAAGTTTGAGAGAGACTTGTTCTACGCACACATACCTACAGATGATATTGGTGCACTTCAGGACAGCTTATTTTCAGGAGAAACTCTGTTTGGCCTGGCTTCTTTGATAGGACCAGAGTACTGCAGCTGATATCACTGCTGAATGAAGCTGGGCCAGGTGGGTTATCGTTCCAGATAGCTGGTCTGCTGGGAAGTGCTTTCATGCACGTGCATGGACACACACACACACACACGCAGAGTTTGGCTGGGGTAGTGAAAACACTGCAGCACTTACTGCTCCTCGAGGCTTATGAGTTCACTTCTAGGCTCTGGGCCAGCTTGGAAATCACAGAAACCCACATGAGCAACAAGGTTGTGAGGAGACGTTTGTCAAGAAAAAATAGATGGTTCTGAGCACTGTTCCCTGCAGGACAAATCCTAGTTACCCTGAAACCAAGATAGCAAAGAGTCAGCGCTTCAGGGTCCATCCTTGGCAAGGTCAGACATAAAAATTAATGACCATCAGCATGAGTGAGAAGGTTGCCATGCTGGGGGAGAAAGGAGAATGCCTGGCTCTTTTCTGCAAAGAAGCACAGACATCTGGAGTCATGCTGTAGCATTTTTATGGTGAGGAAAAGGGCCAGAGAGGCATAAAAGGGACGTAAATCATCTATGCTGTCTAGAAAAGACAAAGGAGCATGGGTCCTGTCAAGGACCTCCCTGTAAACACCAGCACCGCGGGCAAGAGGAGGAAGACAGATAACTAGAGGATGGCATGCTCAAGAGGCATGGAACAACAGTGGGTGTCCTCACATAGCCCACAGAGCTCTTCATTTATAGGCAGCATTCTAAAGAAGACTGCAGAACACCAAGGGTGTCTTCCCCCAACAAATTCAACGTATGATGGGGAGGTGACAAGGTAGAGAAGTGGCTCTCAGAGCCCAGTATTGATCTACCCACAGAAGAAAGCCCTTTTCCTCAAATCCTGGGAGAGACAGCCACGCTGGAGCTTCACAAACCCATCCCACCGTTTCCTCCCCTCTGCAACACCTGGTGCATCAGCTTCCCCTGGCTCACAATGGGGTGAGGACTGGTCCTGACACATCTAGGGGGATTAGGCAGCCTTGTCAGGCCAAATTCTGATATGTACATCACCACAGAGGAAGTCAATGAGATGTTGGTCCTACATACAGGAATAAACTTATGCTAAAAACAAGGTCAATTAAGGGCAAACTTCACTGCATCACAGAGTAACAGTCTGCATGAAAACACAGGTATCGGCATCATCAGGGCTCCCATCCCTAACAGGCATCTTTTTCGTATTTTCTTTCCGCTTTTGCTGTCAAGGTGTAGCTCATTACTGGAGGCAGAGGGACTGGTTATGGGGTTCTTTTTTCAAATGACATTGCGGCAGCGGTGTGCAGAGAAGCACGGCACTTCCCCTCTCGCACTGGGTAAGCTGCAGCACAAAGGCTTGGGGCTGATCTCACATCCTCTTCAACAATTAAAAGTCAAGGCCGGTGGCACAGCCAAAACTCGACACGCTCTTTAGAGAACAAAGGTCACAAGATTGAAGCCTTCACTCCCGCCTTTGGCTGAAGCAGCATGAAACGTCCTCTTCACAAGCTAAGGCAGTTGAATCTTTATCAGGTGATGATGGCTTTTTGGAGAATAAAGACAACTGACCCCTGCGTCTTCCCTCCTACTGTTCCACAAGAAACCTTCAAGCCACCTAATTAGTATAAATCATTTTCCAGTAAGTGCTCCTGCCCCATGACGGCCTCGTCAGACACCAGGTCTAGAGATAAAGCCCATGATGACTGCCATAGCAGCTGGGCCAAGGCTGGGAATGACGGCTGAAGCAAGCCAGAAGCTGGGTCAGTCACAGGCTATGGTTGGCCCCAGCTGTCTGAGGAGCTGAGCCAGCTGAGGTGGTCATTGCAGAGCTGCAGGTGTGACCTCCATACATCACCACTCAGCCAGGGGACAGGGGGCTGAAGAAGACAACAGGTAGGCAGGAAATGAGCTGAAGAAATGCTGCATTAGAAACCCCAGCACTCCTCGTGCTTTTGCAGAAATAGGAGGTTTGGAAGATTATAAAATACTAAGGAGTCATTACATGGTTAAATGGTTCATAAAAGTGACAGAAGCCAGGGCAACCACTGGGAGGCCTTGTCCAAGGCTGACAGGACCAGCACTTCACTGAGAATGAAGCTGCACTAAGCAACTTTATTTTGGCTAATTTTAAATTAATCCTGACAGCACATTGCTTGGTCAGCACAGGAGTCTGACTCTTTCAGACTCAGAACAAAAGTCAACCATCTACTTGCTCATCATGAGGTAGGACTAACAGTCATCCCAGACAGATTGGATGTCCTTCCCATCTGTTGTTCCTTCTCAGTGCTTCCTGCTTCACCCAGCACGCTGAAATCCTTATCCAATTCAAAGGAAGCCTCCAACTTGAGGAGATTTTGCACGAGCGGTCAACAAGGCTTAACATGGTCCCAACTCCACCTTCTTTGCTTGAGGCAAGGAAAACCTACAACAGTGGACTGAAATTGCCTTAGGATTCACAGAATTTGTCTTACTCCTTCCCATCACCTCAGACAGGCTTTTGAAGCAGAGTGCAGACTTACTGCATTTCTCTCCACACCTTGGTTTGCTTCCAGCATGTCTCTTGTCCCTTCTTGACACTTCTCCAGCAGCTAGGGAAAACCCTCACAAAAAGGGCTTTTAGGAATTGTTTCCTCCTGTCTATACAAAGAGCAAGCGGTGTTTTCCTATCACTAGCCCAGCACGAGGCACAGCAGAATCAGACCTCTTACTTCCATGAAACAACTCAAAGACCTAAATCTGAGCTTGTCCAAACTCACACTCAGTTGCAAAGATGAAACCACACAACCAGCACCAGGAAGGCATTTGGATTGAGTTGTGAACTTGGAGAGATCTAAGTCCAAAGCAACACTAAAGCAAAAATCAAACCAACCCTTTTTCCTGTCCTCAGAGTGTAGTCACCCCCATAGGTACTGCCATGGTAAGAAGGAAGACTCTGGTCATTAATCCAGCAGAAAATGTTTTGTTGTGTTGGTTTTCTGTCGTGTTCTGAGTCTGATTTGCCCAGCGCAGCCAGAGAAGTGTGAGAAGGGAGCAGGCAGCCAGCAGTGGGAGAGGACGTGGGGAGAGAAGGGCCTCCAAATGAAACACACCCGAAAATATGATTTTTATATTAAACAGTCTCTGCTGACAAACAGCTCTTTGTCTCAACGCGGAGAGCACGCTTCAGGCAAGAGCTGCTATGGCAGGATTTCCCTCAAAACTCCCTGCTTGAGATACACTGCAGAAGCAGCAGCTGCCTCCACGTGTCCTACCTGCTCTGGGGTTAAGACAAAACTTTTCAAGACATGTCCTTAAATAGCTGCGCACTCCATTGTGTCTACTCATCCTCCCCACTTTTACTAAGCCAGACTCAGACTCTTCATCCAGTACCACTGACATCAGTGGGACTGCGCTCCCAGGGCACGGGCAAAACCCCTCTGCTCCTCACAGAGGTATCTGTGTGAACTGAGGCTCAGAAACAAGGCATTTAACAAAACATAAAGGTTGATCAGGTTATACTGATTGATACCTTCAATCCCTGCATGTTACTCTAGTTTTAAAAAACCTGTCTCCCCACAACATGCAAGACAAGGAAAAACCCCATATTTTTATGTGATGCTGAAGAAATTATAAGAGATTGATGGATAAAATAGAATAAACTTCACTTTTTTTCTCTGGAATCAACTTGCTTAATACCACTAAAATCCTCCATCAAGTTTTATCTCTACAAAACTAGATTCAGGTTAATCAGACAATAATTACCTACATTAAAAAAATCATCTGACTTCTTCCTAAAAAAATAGTTATTAAAACAATAAAATTGATAAAGAAGTCATAAAAGCTGAATGCACACACCCCCACGTGTTCCCCCTGCTGCTTACTAACCACAGCCCCTGCTAGGAGATAATGGAAGCTGCTTTCAAATGAAATGTCTAAATGGGTCTAGAGCTTGTTTTCTCCAAACCCAGCCAGGCATCACTGCTGCCACAGCCACTTTCAATCAAGCTTTTACTGCAAAGCAAAACAAAGGAAGAAGTTAAATCCATGGGAGATTTCCAATGAATACTCAAAAATCTTTTCATGGGACAGAGTGAGGGAACTCTGTACCAGCAATGACCTCAGAAATCTGGTGAGTTCACTACATCGACGACTGTTCCCTCTCTCCACTCGATTTTAATTAGCTAATTCAAGGCCTTGTACGGAGGAGGAGAGAGAGCAGCAGAAAGTTCAGCTAAACTTTGTGTGCTTGGAATTTAATGCACAAATAGCCCAGATCCTTTTGGGGACTGTTATTCTGCACAGTTAAAGGTAGACACACAGCCACTCAGCTTGTCAAAAGACACGGCAGCATTTAGAGCAAGTCTCTGCCCAGATTTGTGCACCCATCTTCTGATGGGACAGGGATGCACACATGGGGACAACTGCTGCCGCCCTGTTCACCTGCAAACGTGCAGGAGGACAACACACACCAGAGGCACTTTCCCTGCCGGTCTGTCTCTCCCTTGTGAGCTCCCCACGGAGGAACAAAGGCAGCGTTTGAAAGATTCAGTAGAAGTGCCCCGTTAGGCAGAAGAAAGAGATACTTTAACTCAGCTGTCAATAAGTTTTGCCCATTTACATGTGTGCGGAACACTTTGAATGAATTAGGTTTCCAGGATTCAGCTCTGTGACACTGCCCTAACAAAAGCAGACGATCCGGGTGAGGGGAGGGGGCCGAGGGGGGACCACATTTTTCACAAGATAAAATCTCCTCCAGAACCATGAGAGCAAAATGGGTTGGTGGTTTGTGGGTTTTTTAAGAGTGTGGCTTTAACATCACTTTCAATCCCTTTTCAGATGCATTTTCTGTTTTTAAAAGTTGGGTTTGCATCAACCATAGAGAGTCAGCTCCACATATGGTCTCTGTGGGGATGAGGATGGGATAGTTTTGCCAAAAATTCAACTGCAAGGAGTGAAACAGAGAGGATGTGCTCTGCCACATCACCAGCAGATGAGGAAAAGCAGCTTTGTCGTGGGCCAGTCCTACAGCAGTTCAATAGTTTGCTAGGTAAGAGAACCGAAGGAAGCAAAACACATCGGGTTAAAGTTGGTGGGATTTGTTCAGGAAAAGTAGGGAAGTCAGGCTTTTCTGATTCCTGAAAGGAGACGTTCCCAGAGGGCAGGTACTCCTCTCTATCCCTCTCTGGCTGTCAGGGAAATAATTACATTAGGGGGATGCCAGAGTGCATTTAATCAAAACCAGTTTGTGCCCTCTGAAAAGCCTGGTCAGATGAAGCTCCCAGCTCTGTCTGGTCTGTCCTGCCTGTTGCATTCTAATAGTACACACTGATCTCCGTGTCCTTCAAACTGCAATGCCATGAAATAAAGCCTGAGAGTTGCACTGTTCAGTGACTTTAACAAAAATAACCGAAGAAAAATGTGTCTGTGAGACTGAAAGCTCAGGCAGGTTCCCCCCTAAAACGGCAACTGAGAGTCTCCCCAGCTGACCAGGCTTTGGTGACAGCAGTTTGGGATGGGCAGCCAGAAAGAACCAAGGACTGTAGGATTCCTCCCTTCTTGAAGGCAGCAAACATGAGGTACTGATCTCCGTAGTGTGAAAACCAAATATGCTGAACGCAAGAGAAAAAGGAAACCACCATGATCACAGCTTTGTGTTTAATATCAACGGGAACACGCGGATCTTTCCCCCACTGCTTCAAACAAGTGACTTATTCGCTCCACAGCATCAAACTTCACAGCCAATGCCAGAAAAAGAAAGAACTCTGGGGGAAAAAAAAAATCCATCTCAGTTGGGCTCTCTGCCTCCAGTACCCACCAGCAAATGGTGCTTGACAAATGATATCAGAAAACTTTTGAAAAATCTCTCATCATCGTCAGAAACAGCCTCTCTGCAATTACCACCCTCAGCCAGTCAGAACTGCTGCCAGCAGCGTGCCGACTGCGATGCTCTTAATCTTATCTGCGGAAGAGGATCCAGGGCATCAGCTTCACTGATGCTTCCAGGAAGAGGAACTCTAATGAAGCGTTTCTCCCTGTGAATAACAGACAAGGAATGTCTCTGACTGGCTAGTGAGTAGCCTGTGAAAAATTAACACAATGTTGTAAAATCTGCTTTGGGAGCAGGGGAGAGCTAGCAGAGGGTGTCTTATCTCCACCAGTACAGATGTGGCCATGGACAGCCTGTTGCTGCAAGCTGGCCTAACCAAACCTTAAGGGTCAAACGCAGACCAAGGGAACAGGTCTACCATGCTGGATCCAGATAAGCTGGCGTTCTCTGCCCAACAGATGTTTTTTTAATTATTAACAGAGTTGTAATCATCACTGATTTTCTTAAAGCTTGCAGCTATGTGAAAGTTATAGTTGAGAAGCATCCATTATTTTTTCTTTTTGAAATCTCTGAACATGCAACAGACACAGTCAAAGCAACACAAACCTTTTCAGGCGTCAATCTGAGCCTAACCAGCCCCGGCTTGGGAACTGAACCCATTGTTCCAGAAAGTACCAAATAGGCCATGTGGACATTTTACTAGAGGCTACTCCTGGAAAGCAAATGTTTACGAGGTCTTTTTCATGTCAACTAGAACTGGTCATGCCCAACTAAACCCCATGATTCTGCATAATTACCAGAGAGTACTGCATCTGCCAGGAGTAACTGCTAATGTTGGGATGGCCGTTCCTAAGCAAGTTAAAGGCACTTTTAAGTGCCTGCAGATTTCGCATGGCACTTCTTAAAGATCTGACAACACGCAGCAAAGGGTCAACAGTTCTCTCAGGAAGGCTGTGTTGATATCTGCTGCAAGATAATGCAGCCTGCAGTCAAAGAGACTTACTTATTTTCTAGGCTCCTTATCAGTTGTTATTGTAAGTAGAGCAGTGCTATGTCAAATGCCCCTTCGTGTTGACCTTACCATGGGCTGGACCCACTAAGACCTCATGGAATGTGAAATAATCATTAATACAGTGTCCATGGCAGCACTAATAAATCATACAGTTCAGCATCTTACAACAAAGCAATAAAACTCTACCAAGGGCACACCAATAAACTCCATGTACGAGAATTCTTGCACCTCAGCCCCTTCCCTCACATTCCAAAGATGTAGAAAAGCAGCAGTGGCTGTCTAATCCTCAAATCCCCAATTACACTGAGGGAGCTGAAGATAACACAGATTTAAGACCTGGAAGGAAGCTTCTTCCAGAGGTAGAAGAAAGGTGTTGAATCAACAGTCCTGGGTAATGGCTTCATTTACCCTGACACATCTCCATGTGCAGATAGACAGGCAGCATAATGTCTAGAGACCTTTGGCCTCCCGTGCAAGCCCTGCAAGAGAGGGGTTTAGTGGTACCTGAACTCAGCTTCATGTCACTGGACATCATTCCCATGTCTGATTGGGTTAGCCCTATGGAGGGGACGCAATGGTCCCCTGGAGCACCTTCCCAACACGCACCCACCTTCTCACATTCCTCAGGGATGCAGAGGTTTGTTGCACATCCAGAGAGTCAATGCACCATCACAGCTGTTTCAGAAAATAACCTACAGATGCAGAGGAATCTCAGTTCTACCTGAGCAGGACGCACAAGGAGAGAGCAAACTGCATAACAAGGCTGCACCCTCAGGGTTCATCAGGCTTGTCCTGGTGCTCCTGACAGGCCACTGCCCACTTGAGAGTGGAGCTCATGTGCAGGCAGCACTTTTCAGAAACACTCTGTCATTCTCACTAAATCCTCAATCCAAACTTTTCCTTTTTGCTGAAAGTCTTTGCACACACCAGCAAAACCTTTCCCGTTAATCTTTCTTCATCCTGCTAAAACAACACAGACTGTCTGTCTCCAGGGATGGCTGTCACAGGATATGGGGGAGCAATCTATCACTTGTAATGCACGGAAATATAACTTCACATTTATCAAAGGCATTTTCTGTAAAGAAAACACAAACAGCAAATACACAGCAAAGACTGAGAGGCCAAACCCCCATTGCCTTCAAGCTACTGTGCTTAACAACCACGTGAGCAACAGCCTGAGCAAACCCAATTATCTTGATTTGTAGATTGCACAGATTAGCAACTGTGTTCCAATAGCAAATGCCACAAGGAGCCCCTCTCGCTTGTGCTGCTGTACAGCTCCTCATTTGTTACCATAACACATAAGGGCCCCTATCTAAATCCCTTCGATTTATGTACTGCCAGGTGTGCATCCGTGGCTTCCACAGCACCTTCTGACCAAGAACTGTGGAGAGTTCTGCAAGTGTTCATTCTAAAAGCTCTCCAATGTCGACATCAGGTATATAAACAAAAACCTCAGCAGTGAGGCGTGGAGTGGCTCAGTCCAGCTTACAACACAAAGTTTAGAACAGAACTGAGCTGGTTTTAGGACAGTTTCTGATGGACGTCACACTTCAGCCACCAGCCAAGCCATGGCCTCTGCACCCTCCACTCTTAACTTAATCCAAAACTTTTGCATGGTAACGACACAAATTGCACATCTAAGCAAAAAAAAAAAGTTATAATACTTACTCTGATAACTAAAAAACGTTGCATAATCTACTCCTAGAGTGGAAATTATTCCTTCAGCTTTATGAAGAGTTTATCTCTCTAGAAACAATGTGTGATGTGGAAGCATGTAGTCAAAGTCCTATGAGATTCCAGTAATGTCTGGTTTAAGGGCAGTTTGAGATAGCCCTCAAAAATGAAGAGCTTTGTGGAGCCGCAAAAAAAGAACAGCATTGACCGAAGGGTAGGAAACTTTTTTGGTTGGGTTTTTTTAGCACTGCATCAACTAAAGAAACATGTTCTGCTGTTTAAAATTGAAGAAAACCAAGATGTCTGATGAATAGTTCTACTGATACTGACTGGATTCCTATATTTTTTGAGACATGAGCACTTCATAAATACACTGAAATATCCTGTCATCGCCAGACAGCCCATGCCAGTTTTCTATAAATACAGACATCTGGTGGCAGTTTCTTCTACTGTTACGTATTTCTGGTGTGAAGAAGGCTACTTTGTGAGCAAATGCATGTTGGGAATTCATTTCATATGCGTCAGGTCACATTAAAGAGCAAAAGAGATTTGCTGTGCAGAAGCATATAACGAAAACACTGTGATCCCATTCTGCCCCTCGGTCTGAGGTTGCCTATGTGACACTGTAGGGCATCAAGTCTGCTCCCCCAAGCAGGACTGGGAAGCTTAATTAAAGAATGCCCACAAATTGCACTGAAACTGGAAAATGGGACTTGGTGTTTGGTGTCAAAATTCTACCCATAGTGAGACATCCCTGAGAAGACAACGAATATTAAATGTCAGAGGATAACAGCATGCTTGGTACTCACCACCTGAGGGGTGCCACGAGCGACAGCCAGTATATAACATTCAGTGCTATAGGGATGTGCCTTGATTTTATTCGTTTCTCTCTTTTTATTTTTTTGGTGGGATTTCCAGCCAGATGTCTCTGGCTCACCGGAGAGGTCCCAGGTGACTGGAAACTGGCCAACGTGATCCCCATCCACAAGAAGGGTTGGGTGGAGGATCCCGGGAACTACAGGCCTGTCAGCCTGACCTCAGTGCCAGGGAAACTGATGGAGCAGGTTATCTTG
>JAOXOE010000405.1:43679213-43702654 GCA_028565055.1 Phoeniculus purpureus
TCCAGGGATGGCGACTCCACCACCTCCCTGGGCAGGCCATTCCAGTGGCCAATGACCCTCTGAGTGAAGAACTTTCTTGGGTTCAAATAAGATTTGAACAAATAACAGGATCAGAAGGGTTTAAGAAGCAACCCCCAGCTTGTAAGGTGCTCAATCTAGTCCCCAGGGCATTCACGGAATCATAGAATGGTTTAGGTTGGAAAAGACCTTTAAGATCCCCAGTCCCCTCAGCTGCTCCTCATGGGTTTTGTGCTCTAGACGCTCTACCAGTTTCATTGCCCTTCTCTAGACATGCTCCAGCATCTCAGTATCTTCAGTTTTAACGTCAGTAGGTTAAAAATAAATAATCTCCAACTTAAACACAACTACCGTGATTTTTACACCAGCTGAGGATCCCTTAGCCTGATTTTAATGGGAACACGCCCAGGCTGCTTGCCACCACTTTTGGCTTTGCTGCAGTAGGAGGGACGTTCAGGTATGCTTGACCACTGGCCATCAGATTTCTTACAATGACAGCCTTTGAAGTCAGAGCACTTTGCTCTCCTTCCACAAACCATTTTCCACTCAAAACAATAAGTATATAAACAGGAGCCTCACCAGAGCCCTTTCAGATTTCTTTTTTACTCCTCAGTTGATAAAATATAGTTAAATCACAAAAGCAGAGCAATGTACTTGCCCCACAGCGTTTATTCAGCATAAGGTGAATATCCCGACACTGAACTACCTCCTTTATTTTGCAGTGCACCAGTGGCTTCACTCAATGTTACACTGGAAGAAGAAAGTTGAGCAAACTACCCTTTCTGCTGAAAGTCTTACTAAGCTCTTCATTACAAACCCAACCAAAAGTTCTCATTCTGTAGCCAGCGGGACTGCTGGAGGCTTGAATGCAGTTTGTGGACCTCATCCTGCCTATTGAGAGCAAAAGATAACACCTGCGGGAAGCAGGCAAAAGGTTAAAACCTGGTACCTCTGTGTTTTCCTAAGTGCAGAGAGCTTGGCAGTAGAACAGAGGCTGTGAACAATGGCAGGAGCACTGTGCGTGTTTTCTTTTCCCTTAAAGTAACATTTTTGCTGCAGTGTCATCTTTCTGCTCAGCCAAGCAGGCGCTCTGGGTCAAATCAGCTGCGTGAGCCGTCAGCAGATTTTTCTGGCCCTTTCAAAAGATCTTCAGGCATTGTACTAAGAAGCCAAATTGGTGAAAAAACAGGAAAAAAAAAAAAGTCGACAGACTGCCCACACGTTTTACCGGTCAGGCGCTCGCATGACTGTGAAATAATCAGCATTCTTTTGGTGAAATGTAGGAGCTTTAAACCAGCGCCCTGGCTTCGCTCTCTGGAAAACAGTGTGCTTTCTCAAAAAAGCTAAACTCGGGCTATTACAGCCTGACAGCTTCAAAATTCCTCAGACCTCCTGCAGGAATGGCTCACAAAAGAGCGGGCTATTTACCCAGGGTTGGGTGTCAGGGAAACAGCCCCTCTGATGGGAATCCTAAGGGAAGGCATGCTTCCAGTTACACCATCTTTTATGCTTTGGCTAGCTGGCTTGTTTATAATTACTGGATTTAAGGCGAGACTGGCTTCACCTCTCCTCACAGTTACAGCAACAAGAGCTTTGGAGCCTGTTGGGTCACTTCCCACATAGAGAAGAGAGGAGAAGATGCCTTAGATTTTCAACTGCTTTAGGGAGCATCGTCCAGCAGACACGAACATAAACAGCATGGAGGGCGGTCCCACTTTCACAAGCCTTTTGTACAAGCCATACCCATTTCTAGAAGTCACCGTGCACCAGCAGAGCACAGAGAGAAGAGGCACTGAATGGACTTCATCGCTATTTGCCAGGACTTCCATGAAAAAAACAGCATTTCTTTGATGAAGCAGCATTTTCAAGAAGAAACTGAATTTTTATGAAAGCCCACCCTTTCCATACAAAATTTTCTCAAGGGCTCTTGCTATCCCAGACAAAAGAAACTGAGGAGTTACGTATGGGAGTTCCATACATAATGGCTATGGTGAGGCTCTGCAGTTACAATGAAGAATCAAAAGGTTGTTAGAAATGATGACACCAAAAGCTTAATTGCTCATAATTTTGCCAAGCAGAATTGTTTGGGCTAAGACTTCCCCATGCAGGGAACATGTAACTACATTCTTATGAAAGAAAAACAGCAGGAGAACACCTAATTAGAAGTTCTGATTTGGCATATACACACGAGCTGAACTAAAGCACAGATGGACATTTTGGTCTAGGTGATCCTGCTGTGGCAGGGGGATTGGACTAGATGATCTTTTGAGGTCCCTTCCAATCCCTAATAATCCTATGATTCTATGATTGTCTTTGTTTTGCAACCTTAATAACTTGTTTGCACTCCTATGTATGTGCCATATATTTAATGGCTGGTAAGTGAATGCTAATTCCTAGTACTTGTGGAGCAGAGTTGAACTAACCACTGTTGGACATTAAATAATTGGTCATGGCCTTCATTTTTCTTTGTACAGCACTTAAAAGAGTAGCCTTCAAGCTTATGCTCTTCCCATCGCCTCTTCTCACATGAACATCCTCCAGTTTGCAGTGTAGTAGTGAAAGACAGATAAAATCATTCTAAACTGAGACAAAAGTCTGAAATGCAAATCAGAAGACAAAGTCATCAGAGAAGGTTCTTCATATAGATTCGGTGGGTTATCAGGTCTTTACCCACCTGGTAATCAATCCCTATGCCTGATCAACTTCAGGGGATAGACCCAGAAGGAACACAATGGCTCTTTATTCCCTCTGCTCATGTTGTGACTCTCTTATAAAGCCTAATTTGCCGGGAAGGGCAAGGTGGAGCTGGACATAGGGCCTATCAGGTAACGTTAATGTTCAGCCAAGATATGGACCTTGTGTTTGAACGAGACAGACAGTCTTTGAAAAGCGTAATCTGTGTTGCCAACAATGGCTGGAGTGAAAGGAACTTGCTCTGGTTACCTTATAGGATGGACTGCTAAAGCTGCAGTTGGATTCTTATCAAGAGGTCGGGTTTGGGGCTTTTTTAATCGTTGATTCACATGGTAATGGCTGAGAATACAAAACGAAAGGTCTTCAAAGGGAGGAAACCCGAGAGGGATAAAGCCTTACCCAGTTCTTGTTAAGGTTGCACATTTTTGTTCTGTGTGATCTTTTTTTAAAATACATCAACCCTGGTATTCTTGTAGGGACTAATCCTACCCTACCCTTGTCTTCTCAGCTTCCTTCCAGTGGGATACAGACTCACTAGAAGCAGTGAAAAACAGCAGCTTTCCTGAGGTGCTGTATCTCTCAGATGGACCTAAGCTCCATTTACCCTTGCTGCAAAAGTTTGGGCCAACATCTGCTAAACAAACTAGAGCGCAGGGAGATGGGGACAGGGAGGGGGAGTGAAAAACTAATGGGATTGTTCTGTAGTGAGAGAGGAGCTAGAGAAGCTGGGTCAGAAATATAGATGCAATTCCTTTCGATTCAACAGAAGGCTGTATTCTGACATTTCTGATCCAGTTCAGAAGGATGCAGATCATACCTGTCCAAAGGAAGTGTTTCCAGTTCAGACTGAAACACTCTTCAAAGCACCCAGCCCCACAACGCTGCTATTCCTTCCGTTTCCTCTTCACTTGCAGCACACTGAAATTAGCCATATACTTCACCCGTGCATGCCATGATGGCTTTGCTCATCCAGTGTTAAGAAGGGCAACAGATTATATTTAAGGCAGCAGAATCTGCTTCCCCTGCTAGCTGAGCTCAGGCTAGCAGGGGATCAACACAACTGCTGCCAGCTGCAAGCACGGGGTCTTAAAAAACTCCTAGAAGGTCTTTTCAAACCCAGTGTTGTGTTCAGTCCAATGCATCATGGTTTAGTCCTTCACTACCAACAACCACAGCATCTTTCATGCCATCACAGCTCCTCTCTGATACAAGAGGTGCCTGACCGTGTCACACTTTGCACTTTAGGGCTGGTCCCTAGACCAGTGGCCTGCAGACAGCATCACTATCCTGCAGTCATGCCTCCCTCCAGGTTTTTGGGAGGGAGGGATAATGAAAGTTCACTCGCTCTTAGCAAGGGTAAGTGGACAAAAGGATGCTCCGTGCTTTCCTGAAGAAGCTCGGCACCTTGACGGATCAGACACACAAGTACTGCCTCACACCTACAGGCTTCCTGATCTCAACATCTTGCCAGCTAGACTGTCATCTCAGCAGAAATTTTCAAAAGCAGGAACACTAGGTGAGACAACATGCACTTCTGCCTCCAGAAAAAACAGTAGGACTTGGACAAGGCTGGGGAGGAGGGGAAGGGGCCATCCTAAAGGGTGTTATCACTGTGATAAGGCAGTGTGAGAGTAACCCCAGACTCACTCAGCATAGACAATATACGTGGGAAGATCTTCAGCTTCTTAAGTTTTCAGAGGGTGCTTTAGCTGTGTGAGTCAAAGCATGGCTTTGTTGTAGCAGCCATATTCACACCAGGAGGCCACTGACTGCATAGCATACCATCAGACACCAGTAAAGCACTCCTTAAATAACTGTATCCCCAGCATTCACCATATGCCTTTAAAGCATCAGGATTAACATCCCTCAAAAAAGAAAAAGTGGGTAATATGAGAGCAGATATTCCCATTATCAGCGTATCTACACGTGCTTTAATCCCAGCCAGCACGTGGCCCTGTTATTATCTTATGGCAGTATGTTCCAGAGCTTATCTAGAATAACTTTGCTTTTCATCACCTTCAAAGTCCACTGAGTATTCCCTTGTTTGTCTGTCATGCTGCCTCTGCTGTACTGGACAGCTCTGTCTGTACTCAAGGCATCTGAGGAAGAAACAGATCCCAGCTGACTGAAAGACACTGTCTAAAAGGAAGGTGAGCGAAGCTCTCCTTGCAGCGAGCTGTCTGATAATCCTTCTCACACACAGCAACGGTGCAACCAGCACAGTGTCATCTGAGGCGAGTACAAGGCCACAAATACACTTCTTTATAGTTGATCCAAAAGCCCCAAACAATCAAGAGTAAGTAAGGAGTTAAGAAAATTGGGTAGCAAGCAACATTTTCTAATCAAATACACCAATTAACTAGGAATCTGCTTTTATTGTGAAGACTGGTTTTCTACACATTAAAAGGTGAGTTTGAAAAAAGCTTTATTGGCTCATGCCAAACATGCAGAGAAACAAAAAGTAAGAGGAACTCAGCATGTCCAAAAGCACCTCACCAAGCCTCACTGGAAATTTTCAGTGAGATGGAGACCAGTAAGTTGATCGGAAACCAGCTGGAGTTGTGCTGAAAAGACCAACCTATAAAAACTTCCCTAGTGGAGTTATTCCAAAAGTGTCCAAAGGGTAAACCTTGCTAAAGGATACCACTCACAATTTTAGCACCAGAGCACAGCTTGGTATTAAGGCTCTATCTCGGATCTCCAGCCCATTCACCACTCCTGGGGCAGAGTTGCAAGCCACGTCTCTCCAGATTGCCAATTATAGCGATCTGGCACTTCCTGATCAAAATATTTCTGCGAAACAACGTTATCCTCAATTCACTTCCAGGAAACATGTGGGTGATGATAGAGACAAAAGATATTTCTCTCTGATCAGTCAGGAAGGCTGCTGAGTCACAGAGCTTTAAATCATAGTCTGTTAAGTACCAGACAAAACTGGTAACCACTAAACGAATCTTTCTCTCCTTTAGGTTGCAAAGACTTTAATTTCTGTTCTGGAACAGACCTCAGGTACTCAATCCACACTGGAATATTTAAGGGTTAAAAGAGTCTTACAAAACATTTTTCTTTGCTGATGGTAAAGAGTTAAAAATCCATAGAAGTTGCACGTGAAACTCTACTGCCTCTCTATTGAGCAGAGGCAGCTGTCACAGTGGGAACTCCCTGAACTCTATGTGTAGTCAAAAATCAGCAAAACAGTAACTTAAGCCCATTTAATTCACCTTTAAAAAGAAGAAAACTTGAAGAAACAGGGAGTTTAAATCTGTGTCACTTGATAGCTCCTGGCAAACTCTTCTTGGCTTTATGGTTATGCTTCTAAATCCCCTTCAATTTAATGGTGTAGGTTTCCCTATTTTTAGATCACAACTCAAGGCAGCTCTGCTTTTTACCCCATGCATTATTTTTTTAACCAGACCGTGGTGATTAAACTTAGCTGCAAAGCAGCAAGAGCATCCTTTACATATATAAAAAAACACCAACCTCAAAACCAAACCCTAGTGTACATGCATGCAGAATAACACCATGGCCAAAGAAAAGAAATCACTCCCAGGGGCTGACAGACCTCTTGAGTTTCCACTTCGCTGGCCCACAAGGCAGGAGGTCTGGTGCTGGGCTGAGACCACAGAGGTGCCAAGGCTCTTGGCGCCCGACGGAGAAACTGCCTTGGCACAAGTCTCCCGCCGAGCGTGGGTTGCCAACAGGTATGCAGCAAGTGTTGGTCCACAACACTTTGGCTGGACTATAACCAAATAACCCCTGCGGTTAATGCAATGACCGGGGCGAATGTGGCACCTTGTTGCCTGCTCTCTGCAGCGGGGCTGGGGGGATGACTTAGCACCAGGAGGGTATGCTGGCCCCCAGACTGTTTTGAGACAAGAAAAAAGCTTATCGTAATCCTGCTGGCAATTAGAGCCCTGGCTGGCTGTAAAGTGTGATGCATTTATCAAAACCTCCTTAGAAGGCGCTGAGGGAAGTGAATTTAGAGCTGTTGGGGATTGCAGGAGTAAGAGAACCCAGCTGCTCCCAGAGAGCCTGAACTGGGCAGAGCAGACAGATGGAGGAGGCAGAATTCCCCTGACTGGAACATGCACGTTTTCCATCAGCCTGTTTGTGCAAGGATAAATAAAGTATTATCTCTCCCAGTGTATCTCTTGAAGGCTCAGCCCATTACACCTGGCATGCTCCAGGGGCTCTTCCTGCAATCTTTGCCAAAACGTTAGCCACCCCTGAAGCCATGAATCATCCCGAGTCAGGCTGCTTCTTCCTTCCTCCCCATCAGCATAAGAGAAACCCAAAGTGTTTGGGAAAGAAAGAAAAAGAAGGACAGAGTTGCCTGGTTTGTGAAATGCTAGGACAAAACTGGCAGCTTTTGCCTTTTTTTACAACACGCATCAGCATCAGTTTCCCAGAGGTGATTCACACACAGCAGCACAATGAAGATCACCTCCCCTTGCCACACAGTGAGTAGCATGGTCGAGTAGCATGAGGTGGGATTACAACAGTCCAGTCCTGTAAAAACCCATCTAAAGTAACAGGCTAGAGGAGTACTCCCGGACTTCTACCAACCACAGACTGGATAATGACATTCCATATGTTGTCCACAGCCCTAGAGACCTCTGGATGTTGTTTTGCTTCACCCTGCTCCTTAGAGTTACTAGTCATTTGCTTAGAGGTCAGGGGGAAGAAAATTGTCCACAATGCTCTCTCCTCATCTGCTTCCCTCTGGCAGGTGTGGCCATGCCACCCCTTTGACTACAACACAACCTACTTCTCTTGGAGCCAAGACCACCTCATTTGAGCAAAGACCACATTCCTGGATTTTTATGCTGCAATCAGCAATCAGGTGGGTTGATCAGGACATCTATTCTGTCCTACTAAAGAGAAAGGAACTAAGTCCAGCCCATTGGTGCAGTCATCCAAGACAACCAGAATTCTTTGCAGAAGCATGTTGGCAGCCACATGCTCTCAGCAAGAAAAAGGATGTCAGAATAGGGAGTAAAAGTGGGGGGGATGGGAAGAAGCACATGGGAAAGTGAATTAAAGATTAATGGAATTGCCCTGAGTAAACTGTCTGCAGAAAGCAGTATGGGGATTCCTAGTGCCATCTCCTCTCTGCACAGGATGGGATTTCTCTTTGCTCCATATACATGCACAGCCTCAAGACCTCTTCCAAAATGGCTTCTCTCATCTGCAAGTTTGTGTTCATCCAAAACCATCAAAAAATCATTGCCTTGAATATATTTTTTCATCACTCACAAGTGCTTTTCCTTTGGGGGATTCAAGCTGGGTTCTCCACTGGAGTCAATCAGCCTGGCTACACTAAGGGCTGGCTGGCTGTAAATCTGGCTGATTTACATCTGGTAGAGACCTGCCCTCCTCCCAGAAAACATCACTCCCTACACTCACCGGTGGAGAAGCCTTGTCTGAGAAACTCCTGGCAAAACCTTACAGCGCATCCTCCCCTGCACATGGCTATCCTTGGGATTTAAGGAATGCGAGCATTACCACTGCTATGAAAAGGGGCACTGTACAGAATTCATACACAGGAAGGCTGCAGGGATGAGAGCCAGGGTGTAGTGGCCTTACTTCTGTGACAATGTTACAGGGGCGACAACAGCACAAAAACTTTGATCAGTCCCAGAGTACAAATGCAGGTTTATATTCTTGCCATCTGGCAGAGTATCATGTTAAGAGCTGAGCAGACTGCAGTGGCTGCTACTACACAGTGTACTATATACCAATAAAAGCTGAATGGATCCACAATAAAGCAGACTTTTGAAATAGCTGTGAAAGGAAAATCTAGGCCACTAAGTGCTGTTGGAAACAATGTCCTTATATTTTTTTTCCTTCCCTTACCATTCTCCTCTCACTTGTTTCTGCTCTTGGGATTTCTCTTCCTTCCTTTTTCCCAGCCCTGCTGACTGCACAGAGAGCTATCAAATGAAATGCTGAACCTAAACTAAAGGTTGTGTTCATTTAGCAAGCATTAAATAATGGTCAGAAGGGGCAGATTGGCAGCTGCCTTCACAGCTGAGGCCAATCTCCCTCCACAAATGGAGAAGCGTAGCATCCCCACAAATGGAGGAGTTGATTGGATTCTCTTCTTTCCTGTTTCTCTCCGCCCTACTCAGCGCAAAGGCATGTGAGACCCACACTGGGTCAGACACCTACGGGTAAAGTAGTGGACTAGTGGCATCACTGGTTTTTGCACTTCTCTAGAGCTCCTTCAGCACAAGGAGATCTAGCCATTCTCTAGACCTTGCCTGTAGTAGGTATAAATCAAATACGAGCAGCCCACTACTGCTTTGTGATCAGCAGTACTCTGCAAACACCTCAAATGCAAATGTCTTAGTTTCTAATGCAAGACATTTGAGTTAAATGGACACATTCTACCCTGCATGTTCCACGTGGCAAGAGCATGTTTGCTCCAACACATGCAGTAGTACCTTACATCTTATTATTCGAGCTGAAAAGACACAGAGTAGCCCTCTGACGGAGATCAGGAGGGGCAAACACTTGTTTCACTCTAGCTTACATATATTTGCCCAAGCTAGAAATATAGTCAGGAAGAGACTCTGCCCATCCCGTTTCCGAGAATTTGGTTTCAACACCAAGACCGTCACTCCTGCATTATTCAGCTTCATTGGCTGTGGACCTCAATGTGAAACATGCTTGGTATCATCCTTCACAATGAGCTGTATAAACAGACTCAGCTACCAAATCATCACACCCACTGGGTATGGACAGACATGGACACATAAATGCCAGGAGGTACTCTCCTGTGACACACTGGTGAAAATACCATGGACAATGGCATGTCATCTAAAGGACCCCATGGAATCCCTTCTCTCTTTCTATTAAAAAGACTATTAGCCAGAAATTAGATGACAAAGGTTTAATCTGGCAGTTAGGATTCATTGCTGCTGAGTTTTCCTATCAGGAAATAAAATGGTCTCAGAAGGGAAGCAAGGGAAACTCTCATTCGAAACGACTGAACATGTTTTACTAGATGAGACACAACAGGGAACAGTCCTGACCTGGCAGGAAGACCCAATAGCCCTATTCTTCCTCTTTGGCATCTGCGATCCTACAATTGCTCAGTCATTTCAATAAATCCTTCATCTCCTCTATCAGATTTCAATTTTTTTTATGGGCTTCATTCTCAAAAGAACTCACTGCCCATCATTCAGAACAGTTTTCCATCTTCAGTTGCAGCTCTAAGCTTTCCAAACATGCTCAGCACCCAAGAGGCTATCTTCGGAAAGTCCCAGAGGAGACGGCTTTACTTGCCAAGACTCTAAAGTACTGTGGGTATATTTGATGGCTGCCTGACTCTTCAACGGGAGAAAATGTTTGCATGATGTTCCTGTGGATGTTCACACTGTCCAAAGGGCTAGACACTACTTTCCCAAAGTAACTTGACCCATTTAAAGATCTTCTCCAGGAAAGCCAGTTGAGTATCTCTGACATCTGCATTACCACAGACACCCTGGTATTAACCATCCCCTTTATCTCACTATATTTTTGTTGATAGCTGAACTATGCAATGCAGTGGTTCTGGCATCCCAGCAATGGCTACTTATCAGGAGCAAGAAAGCACGAGGTCTGGGAACTCACTGAAAACAGTCAGAGGCGATACATGAGGGACTGGAAGAGATTAGACAGGGTTTGCTAGCGCTGCAGGAATTCCTGCAATTCAGGAGTTACATGGCGAGATTTCTTTTTAGCATGGGACAGCAGCGAGCTGGAAGATGGAGTTTCCCTTTCTCTTCAAGGTTGTTTTCCCAAAACTGTCACATACACAAAGTTCCTCCTATCCTTTCACCACTGTTTCAACTAGCTAGGGTGCTCAGGGCAAGTCCTCAGAGTAACAACCCTCTTGTAAACTGGAGAGGCTTAGCCGGGCTCCCATTTCACCAGGAGCTGAACTTTGGAGCCTGACTGACAACATCCACAGCTGCCTCTCCAACAATTCATCAGTTAGAAAGGGCTAATTGGTATGAGGTAATTAGTTTCAGGCAAAGAATGTTTGAAAAATAATCTGTGCGGGTAAGATCAGCCATCCTAAGTTTTCTTCAACATACATTTGGGTTTTTTTCCTCTGAATAGATCCCAGAAAGATAATGTAAGATGCTTAAACTAAGATGAAGATTCAGACAACCAAATGTTTAAACATAATAAAATGCTTCAGGATGCAACTTTAACCCTAAGTGCTTCTGACATAACAGGCTCATAAAATGAAGAAGGTTCATGGATTACACTAATTGTCCTCGTAACTCATCTCCTTTTCCCCACATACCCCCACACTTAGGTTCTTGGTCTGCCAGGGGAGACAAATAAGACAGCACAACAGCAACCCAGCAGAAGGCAGATGTGCCGACAGCAAGGTCTTGCAGGAGTTGTGGCTACATTCATTTGCCACTTGGCTCCTGCCCAGTTGTGGGGCAGCTGTGAAAACAAGGCCACTGGGAAAGCACCACATGAAGCCAGAATGGAAATGCCAACACAACCCCAAAGTATTAGCAGCCACAGCCACTACAGTAGGAGCTTTCTTGCATTGTTGTTTTTCCCCCTGAAATAGCCTGCAAGATAAAGGGAGCCAGTGATTAGCTAAGTGCCGTCTTCCCCGATACGTGTTGGTCCATTATCTGCTCCTGACACTTAATATCTAATTGCACTGAAACATCCCAGCAGGTTGGCCTGGGCTAAGAGGGACTAAATAGACTGACTGTGGAGGGAAAGAAAAAGAATGCTTGCTAGCACATCCAAGAAATGAAAAGACTGCACTCCAGCAAGGTTAGGATGTCAGTATGGGGATTTCAACAGCAAGGGTGCAAAAGGCTGCTTCTAGGAAAGGTTAGCTACCTCTCAGAAGCACATCCAGGTTCCAAACTGTTGGGTCTGATAAGGTTTCCTGCCCGCAAAAATAGCTCTGTGCTCTCTGTCGACAAGATTTGGGCTCTTCTCTCTTTCCTGGTTTAACATATGATGCTAACAAATTCAGAGGGTCTCCATCCTCTAGAGAGAGACAGCCCCTGCATCACCAGCCTTAAAACCCACATGGAAAACAGAACAGGGGAGAGGAAGTGTTACCAAGTCTCAAGGAGTTTTAGTTGCCATCTTCTTTTTGGGGGGACTTATTGTTTTGGGTTTTTTACCGTCTATGCCACTGATCCTGTTTGCCAAGCAAACACACGAACAACCTGATCAGCACAGCTGGCAGAGCAGCACATCATGGCACCCAAACAGATAAAAAGGGATGAGAAGGTAGGAGGATTGGACTAGATGATCTTCCGAGGTCCCTTCCAATCCCTGATGATTCTGTGATTCTAGGATGGATCCCATCTGAAAAAAACAGCCTGAAGCACACAGGTATCTCCCAAAGTATTCACAGGGGGCCTGTGGCATAGCCCAGTTCCCCCATGCTTCAATGCAGAAGGATGAGATCCACTTGCTTTTCTCTCATCTGGTAACCAAGGAGCCAGCTCTAGTAGTGGAAGGAAGTACCAGGCCAAAGGACTGTGTAGCCAGCACACAGCATCCTATCACTTGAATGTAGGACTGAGCGGGCCAGGAGCATGACACTGTTTAAGTGTTAGTTGTAAACCAAACAGGAATATTTGGGAACCTCATGCTGGAGAGAGAAAAATCTAAAAAAATAAAAATCTTAAAAGGCAGCAAAGAAAAATTCTGGAGTTTAATTCCACTGACAGTTTTTGACTATAAGGTCCTCTTCTACATTGTCACTTCTCATAACAAAATCATTTTGGCTTACGATCTGCAAATTCATGGAAAACACCTGTGCCTTAGCCCTGGGCAGTAGGCTGTGGCACTTGGTGGCTTTGCACATCAACAAAGCAACAGGCACGATGCACACATGCACCCATGGCAGCTCCAACACAGCCTAAGCTTGCTGTCACCAAAAACTGTGACATACTTCTCCATCCTCTGACACAACTACCACGTGCCTCTCAGTGTCATGTATGTACCTCACAGCAGGCAGGGACATCACTCTGCTTGGCTTTGAAATCAGTCTGGAAGCATCTGAGTTACCCAGAGCTGGAAATGGTCGTGATGCATTAAATTGCTATTCTGCCAAAGACCTGTCCAAGCATCTTACTGTCCTAAAACCACTATGAGCCCTCTAATCTAAGCAGAAGCACTAGGGCCCAAGTCTTGGTCCAGACTCAGTTTGCTTTGGTTTTAGGATTTGAGATCTAATCATAATTAGGCTGCAGAACTAATTTCCATGATGTTGGAATAGTCTAGGCTGTTCTGATCAGATTCATATCTCTGGAGAAGCAGAAAAAGGCTCCCAAACCCCACCTCACACTGCCATAGTAACATTCCTGTTCTGCTGATGCTCATGTTAAATGAAACTGAACTCAGAAAACAGACCTCTCTGGTCATGCAATCCAAATAAAATCCCAAAACCATTAAGTCTAGATTTTTAAAAAAGTTAAATCCAAGGTAAGTTTTTCTGCATAAAAAATAACATGTAGCCATGACAGATATGACCTTCAATTTATGGCCAGTCTTTATGAAACAACACACCATTAAAAAACATCTTGCTATAGGCACTGTAGGGCAGTGTTTGCTGTAAAGACCATGAGATTGCAAGATGACTGCAACTGTTCTCTCTTCACATGGACAAGCAAAAAGGAATGTGTGCAGCTCTGCTAGGGATGTTAGATGAGCCAGCTGAGAGTTTACGGGTCAGGATGAGAGAGCAGACCCATCAACACATTCACCACAGTGGTATCTCTGATAGGCCATCTACTCAAGAAGTAGTTGAAGCCTTCAGACAAGTTGAAGAAGACCCACATACACAAAGAACTTGAGGGCTTAACGATCCCACTATCTGCTGGAAAGACAGAAAGGCACGGGCAGTCCCAAATGTTTCTGGAGTACATGGGCAATTTTATGATACAAGTGGTCAATGAAGTGATAAGAGGAGACAACCTGCTGGATCTGTTACACATGAACAAGGAAGAATTGGACAGGGATGTGAAGGTTAAGCACAGCTTTGTCTGCAGTGGATATGGATGATGGAGTTCAGGATCTTGAGAGGAAGGAGAAAGGCAAAGAGCAAGACAACAACCTTGGCCTTCATGAGCCCAAACTTTTGTCTGATCTGCAATATCCTTGAAATACCGATGGGAGAAGGGTCCTGGGGAAAGGACAGATCTAGCACTTTTCTGATTTTCATGGATTCCCTCCTCAAAGTTCAAGAATGATCCATCCATATGAGCAGGAACGAAAAGCGACAGCCAGGTTTATGTGGATGAACAAGGAGCTTCTAACTAAATTCCTTCATAAAACAGAAGTACATGGAAGCAAATCAGCCTTATCCTGATCCCTGGGAAATTGTTAGAGTAAATAAACCTGAAAACCAAACATATTACACACAAGAAAGTGACTAGTAGAATTTACAAAGGGGAAATCATTCCAGACCAACCAGATAGCCTCCTACTATGGTGGGGGTGCGGAAACTAGTGAATCTTGTCTATCTCAGCAAGGCTTCTGACACTGTCTCCCATAGCATCGTCTTTGATAAGCTGATTAATTATAGAGTAGATAAGTGGACAGTAAGGAGGACTGAAAATCGACTGAACTGTCAGACATAACAAGTTGGGGTCTGGCAGCACAAAGCTCTGGCAGCTGGAGGCTCGTTAGTAGCCAGAGGTCAATACTTGGACTGGCACTAGTCTTGCTTCCATTTAGAGGACCTCAACAGGTTGAAGAAATGGGCTACCTAGCGTTCAACCAGGAAATACGCGAAGCCCTGCAATTACAGATGAACCATGCACCAGGGCAGGCTGGCGATACATCCAAATCTAAGGTATTAAAACCAGACTAAATATGGCCCAGAGCAACTGCTCCATCTGTCCCAGTGTATTTGGACTAGACAGTCTTCAAAAGTCCCTTCTCACCTGAGCTACTCTGTGATTCGGTTAAGTTCTCATAGAGCATAAGGAGATTTCAGCTTTGCAGTACATGAATAAACTCGTTAGATGGTAAGACCACCCAATAGCTCTTGTGTCTTCAACGAGAAGGTAACTACCAAAGCTGTGAAAACAATGAAGGCTGCCACGGGGGACACCAGAGAGAAGGCTGTATTGCTCCATGATCACAGCAGTCACTGCACAAATACATATGACACCCACTAATCATAGAAACACTTCAGTTGGAAAAGACCTCCGAGACCACCCATGCCAAATACAAAGTCCCTTCTCTCTCTCCTTTTCATTTTACACTTATTTCAGATTTTATTCTAGAATGAGATTACAGTTTTAAGACTGAAGGTCAGAAGTGCAGGACAAAAGTCTCTGACTCTTTCAAAGACACTTTTCATTCCAGATCAGAGATTTGAACCTGCAGCTCCACTTGCTGAGCCAGCAACCTGAACTCAAGATGAGAAGAACTGCATTGTCTTGCTCTTCGTGTGTCTTGGCCCCTCTCTTGTAATATTTCTACTTACATCAAAACCGCTACCTCTTCACAAGCATGTTGGTCTCCCCAAGAGTCCAAAAACAGTTTCAGGAAAGCTTTGTCTCACAACATCACCTCCAGTGGTGGCTGCCACACCATGTACACAACACGGGTCCAGCTGCAGTGTGTGTGTGCGTGTGTTGTGTAAACTTGGTGTAACTCTGCTGAAGTCAGCAGACGTGGTTCCGACTTGCAGCGCTTTCTTGGAACGAAGCGCTTTGCTTTCTATTTATACCATATTTCCATGCTAAAGAAAAAGCCTTAAAATGGCATTCACTCTTTCAGGAAATGCTTTAGAAAAAAGAAAACCAAGATGACCAGCAATTACCAAAAAAACTCTTCTTATGCAATGGCAAAAAATAGCTCGTAGTCCAGGATTTGTTGCTACACTGACAAGAAGCCGGAGCCTTCCTGGTCTTGCTGGTAACGTGACTGCAAACTCACCCTGATTTAAACAGGCAGTAGAAAGCTGTTCTCATGCAGAACTGCCGGGAATTGGTAATACGTAGCTCAGTTTGACAGCTACGTACGCCATCAGACAGGTGTTGATGAGGAATAAAGATAACGAGTGAGAAACTTGTGTTTAGTAGCCTAAGCAATATAATATATCTAGACAGACAGACAGATGAAATCTGTCAGCACGTGGAATGGATCCACTGATTGCTTGGCACATAAGTGACAGAAGTGGACAGGTTTTACTATATTCTTCTTCAGAAAGGCACACTTAGAAACAAGTCAAAATGATGGTGCTTATCCGTGTCTGCAGTTTCCCCCCACTGAGTAGGGCAAAGTCATACCTGACAGGCGCCTTTCAGGGGTCCCATCCCCAGCAACTCTGCTCCACAAAGGAACTGGGACACCAGCAGCACTTATATTGCCCTCCCATTAGTCAGGAGACTTTCCTGTTGACTTAAGTCCCTTTTTATGAATGTCTGTAAGGCTGATCTTTCCAACATAGGTCTCTTTCATTTTTAATCTCTACCTCTATTTAACTTGTCAAGGCTCTAATAAATGAGGAGAGCACTCCTGGCTGAAGGTTTTCTTCTGATCTCTTTGGTCCACTTAGGTACACAGAAGTGGATAAACACTTCAAATGATACAGCTTGTGTCTCAGAGAACACAAGTGAGACTGCAGCCAGCACTGGGGCATGCAGGCACCCCAGTAACACCACAGATGCATCACTGCACCTCTTCATACCAGGATAGACACCAGGCTCCAGCACCCCCCTTAACCTTGCTTGTGTATCCCAGCCAATCCCCAGGATATGGGAGGAGATACTCCAAAGGGTGAAAATAGCCACTGACTAGGTTAAGTAGAAGCAATTTCAAGGAATGTCCCTGCTCATCCAAGGTGGCAGGTTGGACCAGATGAAGGACTTTGAAGGCCCCTTCAAACCCAGAGCATTCTATGTTTCTATGATGATGACTGCAGAAGGCTGGGATGCAGGGTTCACCATGGACTCCTCCCACCATGGGAAGGGGCCATTCTTAAGGGTCCTTCCACTTTTTTTTCCACAAGCAGGGACTTATGCCGTTCCCTTGGGCACATGGGATCTGCTTTGTGTCTGACAAAGTGCAACTTCAAAAATACAACTTCTGCTGGAAAAATCCCATAAACACGCTTTAATTTAAAGTATAGGACACCTTACATGACAAGAATTGACCCTGGCTAGCTGAAGCGGCCGCAGCCATTAGAAAACAAGGCTCTAACTGCTGCATTTCATAAATCTTGTTTCAATTTGACTCCACTTTCATCCCTTTTCCTCTGAAAGTCTCAATGTCCCTGTTGTTCACATCTATAGAACTGGCTCCCATCGTCACCAAGACCTTCCCCTGTATCTCTTCTGTCACTCACTGCCCCATCTCACAACTCTCACTCACCAAAACCAAACCTCCTCACACTAACAGGGCCCACAAATCACCTCAGGAGTTTACCCACCATGTTTGTGCTATATCCATCACATCAGATCCTACCCATCACCTCATACTCAGCCCATCCCCTCACACCACCCAACCCAGCTCCTCATGGCAGACACTGCAGCAGGTCTAGACCACTACTTCAGCAGAGAGAATGAAGCACAGATCCTCCTCTGCCTCAGCTGCCAATTTTCCCTGCTCCCAACCTCCAAACCACAAACATTTATCTGAAAAAAAGTCACCTTTGAAGCCAAAACACATGCAGGGGCTAGATGGTAGGAAGAGGGGGCCCTTTCTGTCCATGCTGTCCAGACGCTCCGGCGAGCAGCACTATCTCAGGCTTGGCTCCCTCCTCAGCCCCCAGACAAACGTGGCTTCCCTCTTGACTTGCTATTTAAAAACCGTCCCAAGACCGGCACTCGGCGGTTTCAGGTTATCGAGCTGGAGCCGTTAGCGGGCAGGCAGTGTCCCTGTCCGCTGCCAAGCACCGGGTGCCCCCTCAGTGAAGCTCCTGCTGCTTCCACATCAGACCAGCCCATTTCTAGGTGATCCTGATGTGGCGAGGGGATTGGACTACATGATCTTTTGAGGTCCCTTCCAATCCCTAGTGTTCTGAGATTCTGTGATGTGTCTTGTTTTTCAAGGTAAGTAGAACCACTTCCTGAAACAGAAGTGAAGCTGCAATTCCAGGGGAGAAGCAGCCCGGTCATGGGTACCTATTGCATAACTATAAGATTTTACTGCATTTGAACATCTCCTCTTAGTGCACTTCACCAGAATAGCTCTTTATCTGCAGACACGGCTCATTGACCTGGGCTGAACATGGAGCCTTGTACCAAGGGCAGACAACATGACCGAGATAATTCAGATCCCAGAGTTGTGTCCCTTCAACCAATGTGCTCAGCCCAAAGACCACATCCTGCCTTCTTTCCCCTGATAATTTTTACTCTATATACCACAACTAATATAATTCCATACGAAGAAAAGAGGCAGTGTCTGTGTGTCTATTCTGCTACAGCCAGGGCAGCCATTTACAACAATGCAGACAAGGTAAACCCCTGCCATAGAATCGTTTAAGCTGGAAAAGATTTTTAAGATCAGTTCCAACCACTCAGGCAACTGTACCAAGCCCACCACTAAGCCATGTCCTTCAGCATCACATTTGCATGAATTTTAAACACGTCCAGAGATGTCAGGTCAACACAGTAGGGTTTTACATCACAATTAGTACAGCACTCCTCCCAAGGTCTCAGACAGGACCAGAGACCTGATCAAACAAGATACAGTGCAAATACATGAAGAGAGCACATCCAAATGGACTGGCCAGACAGAAAGGAGAAGGATGAACAGAACTATGACATTAATTGGCCATGGTCCCACAGCAGGTTGCTTGCAGGGGCAGGAATCTTCTCAAAAGCAGGTCACACCACCTTTTACACAGGTTTTCACAGCTGTAATGAGCAGACACTTTAAAATCAGACTCATTCTATAGCAAAACATGGCTCTGGGGCACTGGCAGTCCAGATGTATGTGCCAAGAGCCTCCTCTTAACAGCTAACAGCTGCACCCTTGCTTTCTATGGTAAACTGGGACCAAACCAGCACCGTCAACAGATGGTGGCATCATTTAATACATTTGGCTGCTTAGTGAACCTGGCCAAGACATTTTTTGTTGATTTGGAATGCAGATGAGGAGTCCAGAACTCTCAAGATTTAGCTGCACTGCAGGAGAAGAAGCCTGGGGAGACTGATTAGGGCCAGAAGAAAATACATACCCAGCAAGATGGGTAAAAATAAGCAATTCCAAGAGGATTGGCTGTGGTGGAGCCTGCGTGATAAAAACCAGGCACAAAACACATACTGGCTTTCACATTCAAAAGCAACTCAGAAAAACCCACAGTAACATGGACAGACATTTATGTCATCCGTGTAACAGCACAAGGCAGCTCCATGAAGATGGGGTAGCCACTCAGGCTGCAACTATCTTAAGGGATGAAATTACAATCTGCAAAGCCAGCAGATGGGAAGAACCTCAATTACAGCAAATTAAAACTCTCAGCAACTTGTGGGACCAGCTTGATACTTTAGACATCTATGCTGCACCCTAAAAGCCAGAGAGTGTCACACTGCTTTCCATGTGACAGCAGAAATGAGACAGACCAAAATGAGACTCCACAGTGATGGGTTTTCAAAACAATTCTGTGATTCTGAGAGATGACAGTTCTTTCAGTTAACGCCATCAAGTCATGCAACATTCAGAGGAGCTGGGAAGCTGGAAGGACAAGCCATTGGTATCCACCAACATTTTTATCCTGAAATTCCTAAGTTCCTGTTAGAAAAGGTGGATGCTGTGGCCTAATAAAGAACAAAAGTCATTGCATTTTAATCTAAGAAGTCCATGGAAATCCAAGAAGACCATGTGGAAAATGGCCTAGGATCTCCAGAAGATAAGCTGCATCCTAGACTAAAAAGCCATTGTAGCAAGTCCTTGCTGGGCAATATTTTGTTTCCTATCAAACATCTACCCTCTTTAAATACCTCTACCAAGCAGCAACTTCATCCACACCATCCTCCAAATACAGCCTTCAGAACAGCCGTACATATGGCATCTTCTATCTCCTGCCAGTGTCCACCCAGCAGCACAAGAACCATGACTGTGCAGATGTCTCTGCTCTGATAGCTTGAGCCCAAGCAGGTACAGGGCTTGAAGAAGGTTGGTTCAGAGGATAGAAGTAAGACCACCCACCCCAGATGGCAGAGACCCGTATAGAGCGCAAACATTTACTTTGAATGAATTTTGCTTTGTAACTTCCAAAAGGTTGATGCTAGAAAGGAGCTACAAGATTACAGAGGGCTTGTAGATAGCCACAGACAGGCCCACTAGAGCTTGAACTGTGGGCACCCCTAACAGCAGACAGAAATGCTCTGGGAACCTCAAGCCCATCACCAGGCGCTGACTCCTTTTTGCCTCCCTTCACATTCAGAAGAGAACATGCATTAAATCCACAGCAGATCTGTGGTTTAGGACTCCAGTTAACAAGGCAGGCTCTGTCTTTCTTATTTTTACATTCCAGTCATACATAAACAAAGAATATCCTCTGCTTTTGAGGGTCTAATTTTCTATAGATCTCGCTGTAAATGTTAAGGTGCTTGGCTGGTGCCATCAGCCTCCGTTCATCAGATCTGATGTGTCACATCGTTGGGTTTTTCCTCTCTGATGTTTTAGAAAGAGAGGGAACACTGGAGAAGGGAACACTTTGACTGCTTTTAAAGATTTTTCTGCTTTTAGGAAAGGCAGGGAAACATTTCTGGTTCAGATTAGCAAGGCTGGGTAATGACAAAGGAGAATTTTCACTATGAGCCCTCGTGTTTCATCAGCAAACAAGCTCTTCGCTGATGCACTGTCCAACCCAGTTCTGACTGTTGAAACAATGGCATTTCCAGCACAGTTTCCCTCCAGAGGGTGTCCTGTAAGCTCAGATGTCTGGAGCTATTTACACTGCCTATCTTCACCCTCCTGTGTAGCTAACAGACAGAGTAGACACCACTCTGAGTTCTCACTTAGCTACACAAACGAGATGCCTACAGTTAGATGATACTCCCATTGTCTCACATGCTGCCTTTCAGGTCATTCTCACAGTGGCACACTGGAGTGAACAAACCCAGGCATCCACAAAACCAAGTGTCCCTCCTTCGAGGATTATATAACCCCAGGAACAAACCGCTTCCTCTGCCTGGAAGCTGCAGTTGGACTGGTTGTTGGCTATTGGTTTGGGCAGATTACAGAAGACTCATTGCCTTCCCTGCACTTTGATGTGTTTTAAAGAGAAACCACGGATGAAAGGCAGGACCAGCTTCCTGCACACTGACACCTGCCCACAAAGGCAGTGCCTTGCACCCATGGCTTGGTCTGCAATGAGAAGGCAAGGAGGAGGAAAAAACCAACTTCTTCCAAAGGCACCCAACAGCTGTCCAAGTGGCCAGCTTGCCTTTGACACATCACACACTGGATTTGGACTGTGAAACACTGGGCTGCAACATCTCTGTAAAGGTAGCAGCCACCAAAATGTCAAAAAAAAAGAGGAAGGGGGCTCCAGGCTTCCTGCACCATGTAACTAACAGGAATTAATACCTGAAAGAAACACCCTCCAGGGTCTTCACAGAAGCTATAAACCCAAGCAACTGTTTTGCCAGGTGTTACTGTGCAGCGCCTGCTGTTACAGCATCTCTTTGTAGCACCTCCCCTGTCTCATCTTCCCAGTACCCCTGAGCCTACTGGGCAGGCAGTGCCAAGTAGGGGCAGCCGGGGAAGTTATTAGGTAGCAGCACTCTGCAAGAGCTGAAGCAGCAACTGGCTTTGAGCAGCTGAATGAAGTGTTGTCATTTCCCAGCTGGGAGTGGGAAAGAGCACGGTGCTGCTTCCTGATGCTGTTATTTTATTTTGCAGCAGCTTCCCCTTCCCGCTGTCTGAATGTCACAGATTACTTCACCACTGTGCGAACCTCGGGGAGGAGGGAGTGGAGGGGGAAGTGAAAAATCTGGTGAATGCTTCTCAAGCTGCCAGCATCCCCAGCGCCCCGGCTGTTACACACAAACCAGAGGCTGGGAGGGTGGAAAAGTCACCTTTTGTGAAGCAAGAGCTATGCCCAGGTCAGTTACCCACCTGCCAAGGTCTGCAAATACCTGAGGATCCTGCTCTCACTCCCATCCATTTAACCCCTCTGCATTAAGGCTGGTGACGTCTCACTGGCTCAGGAAACATAAGCCCCAGGCTGCTTTGTGGAGCCTGTCAGCAGCAGCGAGCTTTTGTCAAGCTGGGGCCTTCCTGTCAAGTGATACAAAGTGCTCGCTCTCCTTTTCCTCTCGGGAGCTGCACACGCTTCCTCCCGCAGGAGCCCCAGCTTTTGTCGGCCCGAGGGAGCCGAGCAGCTGGCGGGATGCCGAGTGAACGGCTGGCAGAGAGAGCCTCGGCATGGCCTCACAGCTCCCTGCATGCGAAGGGTCTGGGCCGGGGAAGTTGTGGACTCTCCATCACTGGATGTGTTCAAGACAAGGTTGAACAGAGCTCTGAGCAACCTGGTCCAATGGGAGGTGTTACAGATCCCAGCAGGAGGGAACACTAGCTAGAGCTAGATGATCTTTAAGGTTCCTTCCAACTCAAACTATTCTGTGGTTTTATGTATTTGGGGGACCAGGTTGGAGAACTGCAGATGTGTCTAGATGAACAGCAAGGTTCTACACATTGCTTCAGAGCCTAGAAACACCATAGACAGTCCTGAAGCCACTAAGGGTTACACAGACACAGAGATAGATAGATCATCAGGGATTGGAAGGGACCACCAGGGGTCATCAATTCCAACCCCCCTGCTTGAGCAGGATCATAAAACCTAAGGCAGGTTACACAGAAATGCATCCAGATGGGTCTTAGAAGTCTCCAGAGCAGTAGACTCCACAATCTCCCTGGCCAGCCTGTTCCAGCGCTCAGTAGCCCTTACAGGAAAGAAATTGTTTCTGTTATTGAGACGGAACTTCTTGTGTTACAACTTCCACCTATTGGCCCTCGTCCTATCACAGGGCACAAGTGAAAAGAGATTATCTCTTTCTTCTTGACACCCAGTCTTCATGTATTCATGTACAGTGATTTAGTCCCCTTGTAACCTTCTCCTCTCCAAGCTGGAAAGTCTCAGATCGCTCTCAATCTCTCCTCATAAGGCAAGGGCTCTAGTCCCCTACTCATCCTCGTGGCCCTCTGTTGAACTCTCTCAATCAAGTCTCTGTCCCTCTTGAACCAGGGAGCCCAGAACTGGACACAATATTCCAGAGATGGCCTCACTTGGGCAGAGTAAAGAGAGAGAAAAGAAAAGGGTTGGTATCCCTGTGCTAGGGACTGGCCTTCTGTCTGAGACACCACATGCCAAAATGAAAAAAGCAGCAGCAAGGACTATGTCTGAAGGCAATATATGCTGCTTCCTGACTCTCTCTAACCTCTCTGGCTTCAAACGAGGGGCAGAAAGACAAGCAGAAGGTCTATTTGATCAAGTCAGAACAAGTGTCACAGCCACAGGACTGCATGTTGTTCACAGAAAGCTCCTCCCCACAGCAGGAGCAACCCCAACCAGTGATGAATGGAAGCTCCCAGAGAACTTACAAGAATAACTTAGGATAAGTAATAAAAGAGCCATGACATGATTTCCCCAATGACACAACGCAGCAGGAGTGACAATCATAGAATCACAGAATCATTAGGGATTAGAAGGGACTTTGAAAGATCATCTAGTCCAATCCCCCTGCCACAGCAGGATCACCTAGACCAAGTCACAC
>JAOXOE010000405.1:43702754-43769134 GCA_028565055.1 Phoeniculus purpureus
AGCTGTTCAAGGCAGGATTGGACGTGGCACTTGGTGCCATGGTCTAGCCTTGAGCTCTGTGGTAACGGGTTGGACTTCATGATCTGTTAGGTCTCTTCCAACCTTGGTAATACTGTGATACTGTGAAAAAGATGGTGACAGATCAATGATGTTTGCATTAGTAGTATCATGTGGCTTTTCATCAGGTATCTTTAACTTCCCTAGAATGACAACTTCTAGTCTTAGTGTCAGAGTCAGCATTCCGTGGATGTACCTTTCTCCATTGGGAGTTTCCCATTTCCAGAAACAAGCTGTAGTTTATTTCTACTAATGTACTTGTCATACAGTTACCAGAAGGTGTTTTGTTTGTATTCAGTAGTGGATATCAAGCTACCGCACTTACAACACACTCTGAAATTGTGTGAGGGAACAAAACGATCCAATACTGGAACTGCGTCTTGAGGACGCGTGAACAACTGTACTTGAACTTGTCCTCAACCACCGGGATCTCAAAACCTGCCTGCCTATCCTGTTGACAGGAATTCTGCTGGCGCTTGCAAATCGATGTGGAGTTTGTGCTGTGATCTCCAGGTGACCGCTTCAGGTCCCGAATCGTATGCTTTGAGTTGTTGAATGCCATCAGCAGAGAGAACATGGTGCTAGAATTTGCTTCCCCGGAGTTTTCAAAAGAGCTGATTTTAGACACTGTGCAAAGGCAGCTGTTTGAACAGGTCTTTGCCTGAAGCTAGTTTCATGTTTGATGACATGAGGGGTCTCTTTGTATTTGGCTTGGTGCTCTACTAGGATTTACTACGTGTGTTGTTTATATATTGCTGTGTTCTGAAGACCTCGGTAAGAACATTTTATAAAAGAAACCTGTTGTGATCCGGTTTGGAGATGGATTCGTGGAAATTGCAATCATAACAAGATACTGGGTGAACATACTGGGTGATGCAAATGTGCTCGAGAAATGCGCTTCAGGAAATCGATAGCAGAGCCGAATTGGGGCAAAAATATAGCGAGGTAGGTTTGTTTAACAGCAGTGCGTAAGAAAGGAGAGAGAGACTGGAAAGGAGAGGAAAGACAGACAAGAGACAGGTAAGAAAAGGTTAGGATTCGATTACCACCGCTAGAGTTTCATGTATGTTGTCTTCTTCCTCAGCATCCTGGGTGAAGCTTCCACAGCATCTCATGTGTCCTTTGGGTGCAGTGGGGGAGATTCCCCAAAAATCAGGCTTCTGTAGGGCCGCTTTGATCCATGTCCCCTCCTTTTGTCCCCTGTCTTTTGGAAAGGTAGAGATAAGTCCAGGTGATTCGGGTGGGGTGTTTGTGTATTGCTACGAGGGGTCGGGAGGTTCTACAGGCATTTCAAAATGCTTGTGTGCTTTCTCACGCCAAATGCTCGTTTCTGGTATTGTCCTTCCTGCAAGGGGAAGTGGAGCTGATGTCTGGCATTCCTTTCCTTGGGGAATGTTAAGAGAAAGAAATGTGTCTTTGGTTCTCACAAAGCCACAAATAAATAAATGGAGCTTTGATTTCTTTAGACTTGCAAAAATGTCGTTCACTTCCAAGGATAAACCGAACTAGTTGCATTCGGTACCGCCTTCGGTTCTGCTTGCTCGCTTGGGGAATGCCTGGTTCCAGCAGACGCAGCTGCAGAAGGAGGAGAAACAGAAGTGACACTAAGCTTTTTGATAAGAAAGTTTGGAAAAAACTAGGAGGAGTGACACGCGGTCGTTTGGACGAGGAGGATGCAGTAGGTGCAATAGGATGAGACCGCGGGCTGATTTGTTTTCACTTGGATTTTGTGGTGTTCTGGACGCTGATTAGAGAAGCCACGCTTGGAATTAAGAGCACTTTGCTCAGCAAGAGCAAATACGTTTGGAGGTTCTGGTCTTCTCTCTTTTTTTATCCTTGGTTTGTTTTGAAGTCCATTTTTCCCTTCCAATCCCTAATGACTCTATGATTCTACTGACTCTGAGCACTGGGTTCATAGTCCTAGTGACTGATACCTTGTCTCCCAGAAAACCAGGGTCCTGGCATTCACACCATACCCTCAGCAAGCATAACCCATCACCCACCCTTATCCAGAAAGTGCTTTCACTGGTCATTAGAAGGAAGTTCAGGATCTCCTCTTGTTCAGCCCCTGCCTTTTCCCCTACATGCAGACCACAGAACAGTTACACCTGAGAGATTTTTGTGTTAAAAAATGTAGATTCCTGTCATCTAGCAACTGAAATGAGGTAATAAACAGCCTGAATGGAGGCTACACAACACAACAGCCATTGAGGTCTAATGGGCTAGTGACCTAGATGTTCCCATTCTCGTTACCAGAGCATCCACACCTTTATTAAGCATCAGTTCTCCCCTTCTTCTCCTTTCTCTAACAGTCCAGAATTTCAGGCTCTGCTGAGCTTAGGAAAGAGCCTGAATGTCCAAACATTCACTTCAGTGTTCTAAGAGAAGAGTGCAAATGCGAGAAAGGTGATGGCATTCATTCTCAAATAACCCCTGGCCCCCCTTGTCCCCGTAGGCTTTGTCTACGCTATGGTCTGTGTTGTCTGCCAGAGCAACAAAAGCTGGTTTTGCTCTTCACTGCTGACAGAAGTCGACAGCATGGACATGGGCATCCAGCATCCTGTAACCTTTCTGTCCTTGGGGAAAGCTCCTCCAGAGTATCCACAAAACCTGTCACCGTGTCTAGCTGGGGAGCACTGAGCATGTAAAATGGCTACAAAACACACATCGTGTCCCACTCACTCAGACCCTGAAAGTCTTACTGCAAGTTGTTGGTCTGCAGTTGCATCAGGGCACCGCTTTGGGTACTAGCTCTGTCCTCAGTGACTGGGGTTATTTTTGGCTCTGTTTGGTTTTGAGCCCTGCACAAAGTGCCTGAGGGACTGGAAGGGAGATGCTTAGAGGCTTCTGATTTGTCAAGATGGGGATTGATCTACCTAAACAGAAATGCAGACATGAGATTCGAGGGGACAAGAAGAAGAAGAACAAAGGATGCCAAAATGTCTGCGGTGCTGCAGCTTGTTTTTGCAAAATGATTCATCAAATCCTTGTGGTTCTCCTTGACTCTTTGATTTGTGCTGCCTCTGTTGCTTCTGGCTCCCAGTTGCCTCTGACATGAGTCTTAAATGCTCACTGAACGCTGCACACTTGGAATACCTTGTGGCTGTGTCACATGGGCTGTTCCTGAAGAAGAATCAAAACCCTGCAGATGTGGCACCAGGAAACCTGTTTTAGTGAGCATGGTGGCGTTGGCTTGATGGGTAGACTTTTTGGCTGTTGATTCCAACCTTAATGGTTCTATGATGCTGTGATTCTAAGCTACCTACTACAACTGAGGAAGTCTGTGTAGGTGACTGCACTTTCTCACAGGACAGAGCTAGCTCTACATCTCTACGAACTAAACTCTGCCTCTGTATCGTAGGGGCGCACGATAAAAATGCGGTTAGGTAGAGTTAATCTTAAGGCTTGGACAGTTGTCTCTGAGAACATGCTCTCTTAACGACAAGACAGCTGGACAACATGATTTATAGGTAGAGAGGATGACCTGCTGATTTTTAGCTAAGTGTCTGGTGAGCAGATGTCCTGATCAGGAAAGCTGCTGAATGCTCTTCTTCAGGGTCCAATGCTCTGGCAGGTTAGACACCTGTTCTCGGCTTTTCTTAAACAAGTCACTTAGTTTCTTCTGCAGCTGTTCAATGTGTTGTAATTCTATGTGCTCAGATTATTTTATGTGTGTGCTGTGACAATTTCTTGACATGGGTAGGAATGGTCTTGGAGCAGCAGTCCCACACTGTGTGTGAAGCCTACGGGAGCTACTGCAGTTTTAACAAGTGTTCTTCCAACGCTTATCTTGCCCTGACTCCGTTGTCCTGTTTGCCAGATGGTATTTAGAATGTGCACATTTCTTTGTAAACCCATCACGTTATTTTAGGACAAACTTCTGGATTTTTCTTGTCCAAACTCTGCTGAAATGCAGGCTTTCCTCAGGGTTGTGTCCAGCTGCCACAGGGGTTGGAAGGGACCTCTGAAGATCATCAGGTTCAACTCCCCTGCCAGAGCAGGACCAAAACTAGGACAGATCACTCAGAAAGGCATCCAGACAGGGCTGGAAAGGCTCCAGAGAAAGAGAACACACAACCTCTCTGGGCAGCCTACTCCAGGGCTCTGTAACCATCACAGTAAAGAAGTTCTTCCTCATGTTGAGGTGGAACGTCATGTGCTGCAGCTTGAATCCATTGCCCCTCATCCTATTAAAGGGCACAAGTGAAAAGAGGCTGTCCCTGCCTTCCTGACACCCAGCCTTCATGGATTTATAGCCATTAATGAGGTCCCCTCTCAGTCTTCTCCTCTCCATACTAAAGAGCCTCAGGTCTCGCAGCCTTTCCTCATAAGGCAGCTGTTCCAGTCTCTTCATCATCCTCATAGCTGTCCCTGGGACTCTCTCCAGTAGATCTCTGTCCCTCTTGAACTGGGGAGCCCAGAACTGGACATAATACTGCAGGTGAGGTCTCACTAGGGCAGAGCAGAGAGGGACGAGAACCTCCCTTGATCCACTGGACACTCTTCTTAGTGCAGCCCAGGATACTGTTTGCCTTCTTGGCCACAAGGCCACAGTGCTGTCCCATGAAGGACTTGTTGTCGAGTAGGACTCCAAGGTCCCTCTCCACAGAGCTGCTCTCTAGCAGATCACCTCCTCACTTGTACTGATGCAGTTTGTTGTTCCTTCCCAGGGGCAGGACTCTGCACTGGCTCTTGTTGAACTTCTTTAGGTTCCTCTGCCCAGCTCTCCAGTCTGTCCCAATCTTGCTGAATGGCCACACCGGTGAATCAGCCAACCCTCCCAGCTTCATGTCATTAGAAAACTTGCTGAGGAGAAACTCTGTCCCATCATCAAGGTAATTGATAAAGCTGTTGGACAGGACTGGACCCAGCACTGATCCCTGGGGGAGTCTGCTAGTTACAGGTCTCAAGCTGGACTCTGCACCACTGAACACCACTCTTGGGGCACTGTTGTGTAGCCAGTTCTTAATCTATCTCCATTCCTCTCTCCCACCTTTCTCAAACTTCCTCATAAGGATATGGTTGAGGTGCCAACTAGGAGAGGAGTGCTGCTGGATCTCATACTCACCAGAAAAGGAGAGTCTGGTTGAGGCAGTGAAGGTTGAGGGCAGCCTTGGGTGCAGTAACTGTGAGATGGTGGAGTTCAGGATCTCATGTGTCAAGAACAGAATACGTAGCAGAATCACAGCCCTGGACTTCAGGAGGGCCAACTTCGGCCTTTTCAAGCAATTGCTAGGGGAAACTTCATGGGACAGGGTACTGGCAGGTAAAGGGGCCCAAGACAGCTGGCTGACATTCAAAGACCACTTCTTTCAAGCCCAACATCAGAGCATCCCAACAGCAAAGAAGTCAAGGAAGGGAGCCAGAAGACCTGCATGGTTATACAGGGAGCTGCTGGGCAAACTCAAGAGGAAGACAAATGTCTATAGGTCATGGAAGGAGAGGATGGCCACTTGGGGTGATGATAAGGCTCTAGTCAGAGGATGTAGGGACACAACTAGGAAAGCCAAGGCCTCCTTGGAATTAAACCTTGAAAAAGAGGTCAAGGGCAACAAAAAGGGCTTCTTCAAATACACTGCAGGTAAAACTAAACCTAGAGGCAATGTAGGGCCCCTGCTGAATGAGGTGGGTGCCCTGGAGACAGAGGATGCAGAGAAAGCAGAGATACTCGACACCTTCTTTGCCTCTGTCTGTACTTCTGGGAGGTGACCCCAGACTGCTGAGGCCCGGGAGGAAGCTGGGACAAAAGAGGAGCCTGCCTTGGTTGATGAGGACTGGGTTAGGGATCAGTTGAGCAAACTGGATGTACACAAATCCATGGATCTTGATGGGATGCACCCGTGAGTGCTAAGGGAGACAGCAGAAGTCATTGCTGGGCCACTCTCCATCATCCTTGCTAAGTCCTGGGGATAAGGAGAGGTGCCTGGGGACTGGAGGACAGCAAATGTCACTCCAATCTTCAAAAAGGGCAAGGATGAGGACCCAAGTAACTATAGACCAGTCAGCCTCACCTCCATCCCAGGAAAGGTGATGCAATGACATCGTCCTTGATGCTGTCTCTAGGCACATCAGGGTCAAGAGGGTCATTAGAAGCAGTCAGCATGGCTTCATCAGAGGGAAGTCACAGAATCACAGAATGTTACAAGTTCGAATGGACCTTGAAAGATTGTCTAAGTCCAACCTCTGCTCCAGGAGCAGGGTAAGCCTACAGCACCTGCTGTACCCAGACTGTCTCCCATCCAAGTACAAACCAGGCCCAACCCTGCTTAGCTAGTTCAACATTCCGTCTCTGTGTCTCTTCACTAGCTCCTCTGGGCTAAGTTGTGCTTGACCAACCTGAGAGCCTTTAATGAGGGCATAACCAGGTGGTTAGATGATGGCAGAGCGGACCATTAGATGCCACTAAGAGGCAATGGGCGTGAGATGGAACATAGGAGGTTCCACATCAATATGAGAAGGAAATCTTCATGGTGAGAATGACGGAGCACTGGAAGGGGCTGCCTAGGGAGATTGTGGAGTCTCCTACTCTGGAGACGTTTAAAACTTGCCTGGATACGTTCCTGTGTGACTTGATCTAGATCACCCTGCTGTGGCAGAGGGATTGGACTAGATGATCTTTCGAGGTCTCTTGTAATCCCTAATATTCTGTGATATTATGGGAGACTCTGTCAAAAGCCTGGCTAAGGTCAAGACAGTCTACCTCCACTGATCTCCCTGCATCTATCCATTCAGTTGTGTTTTCATTGCCTTCAGGATGAGAGTCCACAACTTCCCTAAGCTTTCTTTTTCTTTGTATGACCACCCTCGTGGGGAAAAATGTTCCTCTCTATGAATGTGGAGCTTTCCTTGTGCAGCCTGTGAGCAGTGTTTCTTGTTGCTGCATGTGCACACTGCTGGGTCCTGTTCAAACTCTTGTCTGCCACAGCCCCAGGTCCGTCCTTTGTTTTTGTACCAGCTCGTCTCCAGTCTGTACTGGTACGTTAAATTAGGTGCTCCAGGTGTAAGTTTTTATTGGTATTGATCTACATAAAACATTCCCATCAGTCCTGTGCTTTCCCTTGCAAAGACATTGGATTCCTCCAATGCAGCAGCCGTTCTCCACAAGTCTATGTCATCTGCAAACTTGAGGAGGGTCTCTCATTGCACTCCAGATTTGGAAGTACTGATGAATTGTCTTGTTGAAGACCTAGGTATGAATTAGTACACTTCTCCTCACCCTTTTTTTCCCACTAATTCTGATGCCATCAAACTCCTGTATGTTCTCAGCCGTTGCTCTGGATGAACACCACTGAGTACTTCTCAGGTTTGGCGTGTTACTGCTTAGCCATCGCATTGTTCTGCTCACGAGCTAACAATGCCAGACGAGGTACAGACACACAATGGTCAGCCGCTGCACAGAATCACCTGTGGGCTGTGGTGCAGGGGGAGAAGGAGCTGTATGTGAGACGCTGCCTCTGTTGGGAGTGTATTTGGTACTTTCCTGCACTAAACCTTAAACCTTCGGGTATTGGAAAGGAATGAACTAGACTGAGACTGGAAGTGCTGATGTCTCCTGTTCTTCCTCATTCAGGTACTATATCAGTGAACAGCAGACGCACCCCATTCACCGCTAGTGGGGAGAGTGAGATTCTAGATCTGGAAGGCGACATGTACCTCGGTGGGCTGCCCGAGAACCGGGCAGGACTCATCCTTCCCACAGAGCTCTGGACGGCGATGCTGAACTATGGCTACGTTGGCTGTATCCGAGACTTGTTCATCGATGGAAGAAGCAAGAACATCCGGCAGCTGGCAGAGGCGCAGAATGCTGCAGGAGTCAAGTCGTCCTGTTCCCGCCTCAGCACCAAGCAGTGTGACAGCTACCCCTGTAAAAATAATGCGGTCTGCAAGGATGGCTGGAACCGGTTCATTTGCGACTGCACTGGAACTGGCTATTGGGGCAGAACGTGCGAGCGAGGTGAGTTGAGTTTTCTGATCTCAGTGACGTAGAGCTGCAGGTGCACAGGAGAACTAGCACAAAATCCCATGTTTGCATGAACTGTCCCCGGCCCTTGTTGGTCTTGGTCAAGGCTGAGTTCCAGTCCCCACGCTAGGAAAGCTTTCTTCTCTGACAATTTCCTTCTAGTCTTTCCCACCTTCATTTCATGACCTTACACTTTTAATCTGCCACGTAGCTCTCTAAGCCTTGTGAAGCCTTGTCTTCAGGTTCCAGGGTTTCTTTCTCTTAGACTGGTTCATCTCCTAAGGCAGAAAATGCTGCTTATGTGAGAAGTCTCAGACAAACTACTGAAAACGACCAGGTGTGATCTTGAGTTATGGGGATTTTTTTTGCATGGGGAAGATGCTGTGTCCTGGTTCTACCTAGTCATCTTCTTGGTTGCATTATGGGATTTTTTTGATGACTACTTATGGGTCAAGGCAGCTAATGAGATAGTCTAAGCAGACACGTGTCTCCAAATTCACCTCTGGTAAGGCAAATCTGTAGGTGATGGTGAGAGATTCTTTGCCTCCTTACTAATTTTTTATGAAGGACTCCAGTGACAGCGCAAGGGGAATGGCTTCAAGCTGAAAGAGGGGAGCTTTAGGTTAGATCTTAGGAAGAAATTCCTCCCTGTGAGTGTGCTGAGGCCCTGGAACAGGTTGCCCAGGGAGGTTGTGGCTGCTCCATTGCTGGAAGTGTTCAAGGCCAGAATGGATGGGGTTCTGGGCACCTTGGTCTGGTGAGAGGTGTTGCTGCCCATGGCAGGGAGTTGGGGCTAGGTGAGCTCCGAGGTCCCTTCCAACCCAAACCAGTCTGTGATTCTGACTGATGATTTAAAGACATATGACTGAGGATATAAGGCACAAGTAATGCTGCCACAGGCAGACAAAACGTATGTGTTCTAGTCTACATGGAAAGGAATTCACCAACATAAGAGGGAGAAGCATTTTCTCAAATTTCTCAAATACCAGGGAGTTCCATTAATGGTTGTTATCCTTATTTTTGCTGGTGCTGCCCTCAGAGTGAGATAGTAGTTGTTAAAAGAAGAGATGGGGTTAAGATCACTTAGAAACTGCTCCCTAGAGGTTGTTTTGCTGTATTGAAACCAACCTTTCTGTTAGCATTTGGCTCTGCATTCTGTCTGAAGTGCGCTCACCTCAGAATTAAGTGTAAGCTATTAGGATAGTATCAAGGCTCTCAGCCCCTGCTTTCTACAGCCCTGCTTGGCACCATGGCTCAATGGTTAGAGTAGGTACCTTGGAATTGGAAGTTCTATTACTTTTGAGCTTCTGCCATGAATATTAGAGAAGCTCCTTCCCCGCTGAGTGTCACTGCTGTGCATGTTTTAATACTTATCATACCAGGCTACTTATGTTAAAGAACATGTCAGGTAGGTTCAGTTCATAAAATATTAGGGAAACTGGGGATTTGGAATTCGTTCACACTTCAGGGGGTTTTTCTTCTTTGCAGGAAGATTTTTGTTAGTGATCTAAATTCTTCCTGTAGGCTGAATGGTTCTTGTAGATTTTACAGCGCAACGTCTATGATAGTTCGTAAAGCTTCTCGTAGCTTCATAAAGCTGTAGCATGCTGCCCTGAGCAGATAACTGCCAGTGGTCCTTAAACCAGCTGAAGCATCAGCGCTGCCATCTGTCCTGTGAGGACATGAGTGAAAACGTTAAGTAAGACTCATGGGCTTTGGCTGTGCCAGTGTCAGCTTCTCAGCTCTCACTTAGGGACTACATTGGCTTAGAAGATTCTGGAAAACCTCAGAAGTGTTCTCAGCAACAGCGTCAGGAATTGTTTTGGTCAATTGTTTGGGATCATATATATTTTGAGACACTGTTAAAATTCATAGAACCATAGAATGTCAAGGGGTGGAAGGGACCTCTAGACATCATCTAGTCCAACCCCCCCTTGACCCAGGGCAAGTCACAAAGGGCTGCATCCAGGTGGGTTTTGAATGGCTCTGGGCAGCCTGTTCCAGGACTCTGTCACCCCCATAGGAAAGAAGTTTCTCTTCATGTTGAGGTGGAACCTTCTGTGTTCACGTTTATACCTGTTATTCCTTGTCCTATTACTATGCTCCACAGAAAAGAGAGTAGATCCCTTCTTCTTGATAACTCACCCCTCAGATTCTTATAGACATCAGAAAGATCCCTCTCAGCTTCCTCTTCTCCAGATTAAACAGCCTCAGTTCTCTCAGCCTTTCCTCATAAGAGAGACATTCAAGTCCCTTAATCATCCTCATCCGCTCTCTGTTGGACTCTCTCCAGTAGATCCCTGCCTCTCTTGAATTGGGGAGCCCAAAACTGGATACACTACTCCAGGTGAGGTCTTAGCAGAGCAGAGTAGATCCTTGGAGCTACTGTAAGCACAGCAGCATTTGGATGAGTTTCTAAGACTTTAGAGGTTCTACGGGAGCTGTTGGAAGGGAGTGGTGGCATGGGTGTCCACTAGGCTAGGAAATGACACTGCTGGCTTTGCAAGTAACATGAACTCAGTTAAAGTAGTACTGTTACCTTCTTCTTTAGATGCTTTGGTTAAACTGCAGAAGAATTGACAGTGCCCAACTGTCAAGACTACCAGACTGACCAAAACCAATTTATGTCTTGTTTGGAGTGGAGGTGCGTAAAAGGAACAAAATAGAGAAGAAACTAACAGACAGGATATAAGCCCTCACGGAAGTGATGTTCTGAGGACCTTGTAGTGTGATGATGGCCTCTCCTCTCCCTACTTCCTGACCTTACTTGCACACCTGTTATATCTGATCATAGTATGCATGGTGGAGAGTGGCTGAGGGAACTGGAATTGTTTAGTCTGGAGAAAAAGAGGCTAGGGGGAGACCTTATTGCTCTCTACAACAACCTGAAAGGAGTCTGTAGAGAGGTGGAGGTTGGTCCCTTATCTCAAGTTGCTAGTGGTAGGACAAGAGGAAATGACCTCAAGTTGTGCCAGGGGAGGATTAGATTGGACATCAGGAAAAATGTCTTCCTTGACAGAGTGGTCAGTGGTTGGAACAGGCTGCCCAGGGAGGGTGTGGAGTTGCCATCCCTGGAGGTGTTCGAAAAACAAGTACATGTGGCCCTAGGGAAGAGAGTTTACAGGGCAGGATGGGGTTGGCTTCACAGTTGGATTTGGTCTTGGAGGTCTCTTCCAACCTTAATGATTCTATGATTCTATGATTTCAGTCACACCAGAGTAACTAAGCTGAGAGGTAGGATTTGGGTGTCTTTGAAATGTTTGATGGGCACAGTGAGCTGGATTATTGATGGCAGTTACAACTGCACATACATGCTGAAGCTTGCTAGGTCTTGGTTTGTGGTGTGGTGTGTCCAGGGGTAAAAACCCTTGCAGCTTGTACTCTTGCCAGTAGTTAGACATTCTTGCATTGTAGGATTTTGGAAAGAATGGGAGTATCAGAGAGTGTCCTAAAGTACCTTGTTCCAACAGGCTTGTACCCTTCTGTACCCTTTGGCTTGTAAGTTGTTAGTATTTGCCATGGGTTACAGCAGCAAGTTACTGCAGCCCTGTTAATCGCAGTGAAGGTGTTTGAGGTAGGAGCTGGGATCTGGCTCATGGAGGACAGTGTACTTCTTTGCTGTGATAACAACCTCCTCACTGCCCAGGGATTTTTCTGGAAAGGACTCCAAAGCCATGGCATTAAACAAGCAGGAGAGGAACGCGTGTGACATTGGAGGTAGCAATTAGTGCCATGGTCTAGCTGATGTCACGGTGTCAGGTCATAGGCTGGACTTGATGATCTCAGAGGTCTTTTCCAGCCTCAATAATTGTGTGATTCTGTATGATAGTTGCATTTTATAATTTCTGTAGCTGCGTTGTAACGGCTGTGGGCTCAGAAAAGTGCATGAGGGCTGTTGTGCACGCACACAGCTCTCTGCAGGGGGAGTACAGAAGGCAAAAGCCCAGGAAGGACACGGAAGGATAGACAACTGAAAATTGGTCAGCAAGAAGCCAATGAGAATCAAGTGTTGCTGATCTCTCACATCTTAGTTCTTTCTCCTGGTTATTGCCTTGACTGTAGGATTTGCTTTTGTTGTAGTTTTTTTATGAAGGTAAGTACTGGTAAGAATACCTACAAGATTAGCAAGCAGAAAAGGTGGGCATGGGCATGAGACTGCTGGCTATTTAAGACTGAAATAAAAGGCACCCAGGTTTAAACTTGAAACCTTTGAAGTTAATTACTAAGAACTGGACCAAGCCTGAATCCTTTCTAGGTAAGAAAAAAAACCCACAAAAGTCTTTTCCCATCCCTTTCTTTTTGCTGAGCTGCATCCAATACCCATTCTAGTAAGACAGAGATATTCCACTCCAGTTCTCTTCCCAAGGGCTGCAACCAGTGTCCCTTCCTGTGTGGGTTTGCTCACAGATGGACCATTAACAAGCAAATTAAGCTTTTAGCTGTGTTTTGTGGCACAGTTGGTGAACAGCAACGTACCTGCTGTTGGCAGTGCTCACGTTCAGCATCGGCTGCACATTTTACTGTCTGCCAAGTACCTTTATAGCAAAGTTTGCTAAGAAGAGTTTAATGACAGCACACATCTGCCCATTGTATATGCAGTACAAGGAGAAGGTACACAATCATTCCTCATAAGAAATGGTACAGAATCATTCACTACATGGTTTATGTGCTGTGTGCTTTACTGTCTTGAGCACAGGCAGCAGCATAGATTTCTTTATTGTTTTAGTGAAGATGTTTGATGATGATTATGTGCTCCAGGTTTGTTTAAGGAAGCATCAAATGTGTTGATGCCTTTTGGACTTTCTGAGTCTGCTAGATAAATGCTGAGTGTTCTTACAGGACTGAAGGTTCCCAAGGGGTGCTGGACACATTAGGAGAAAAGCTTTTGCTGCAGCGTGTCACATCCCAACTGATTGGAGAAGGGGAAGGGAATGACTCAGGTTCATGGATTTGCTTGGGTAGAATTAAGGAGACTGACACCATAGGTTGACGTAGAAGTCAAGTTTACTAAAGTTACTTGATGCCATCCTCAAAGCGTAGAGAAGAGAAAGAAGGAAAAGGGAAAAAGAGAGAAAATAGCTAAGAGGTTCAATCACCATCCCGGCTATGACTGTGTCTGGCATGCTCTGCCTCACCTTAACTCCTCAGCTCCATGGACCTCTGCTGTCTCCAGCCAGCTTTCTTGGCAGAGCTGGCTCCATGGATAGGGGCTGATGATCAGTGATGAGTCCTCCTTCCCTTCCTCAGCTTTGCAGATGTCAGTGTCTGGGGCAGTCCTGTCAGTCTCTCAGCAGGGTCGCAGGCTGGGGGTGCTGATGACTCCCAGCACTGTTCAAACCCCTCCTTTTTGTCCCCTCCTTCCAGGGGCCTTTTGGATCTTCAAAACCTTTAGGAAAGTAACAATATTTTTTTAATGATTTCATGAGATAAAGTAAAAGATGTTTGAAATCAGAAGGTCTGTTCTAGAGCTCATCTGTTCATTGACTTCTAAGTGTTAGATAGATCTCTAATGTATGATTTCCCAAAATGTCTACACATTGCAGAAAAAGAAGTGTTACTGAAGCATGGGAAGAGCACATGCAATCCCTTCACACCCATTTTTATTTATTCCTCGATTAAACATGATCTGAGGCATGGTAGGTTTTTCTAAGGGCATCTGTATGAGAAGTTCCTTTTCTCTCCTGCCCTCGAGCCATTGGTGGTACCTGGGGCTATTCACTCTGTGGCTGGTCCAAACAGCTACTGTTGTAGCATGTGCTGTACATGAATTTGCTGCTCAAGATGCCACTTCTTCAAAGGCAAGCCTAGGCTTTCTGTGCTTAACTCTCTTATATCTCTCCCTAATGACTGGGTGTCAGAGCAGAAGGCTGCTGCTGGTTGTGTAAGTGCCAGATTATTCTACTGCATTAGGTTCTTATGTGTCCTTCATCATAGGATCATAGGATGTTAGGGGCTGGAAGGGACCCAAAGAGATCGTCGAGTCCAACCCCCATCACTGCATCCATTCCTTGCCTTACATAGAGTGTCTTTTTTTCAAACATTTAAAGAGTTCCCAAGATGCTCATGAGATGTTGTCCTGGTTTTAGGGCCAAAGGCGGAGCCCTCACAGGGCAGATTCTTTTTTATAGGAGAATTTTAGACTAAGAAATATCAGGTGACCGGAATAAAATGCTATAACTTTAATGGAGGGAAAAGAAGAAGGATAACGAGAGGAAAGAGGGTGCCAAGAGGAGAAAGGACTAATGTACAAAGGAGAAATACGACCAAATGCGGTCTAGATAGCTGCCAGGTCAGTGGCGGTGGTAGTGTGCTGGAGGAGAGGGGCTGGGAAGGGAAAGTGAACCAATGCAGCGGTCATGAAGGCGTGCAGCCCCAGAGTGACAGGGGCCAGCAGAAAGGTTGCAGTCCCAGAGTGGAGCTCATTAAAAACCAAAGCCAACACACAGTCAGGGCACTCAGGCAGCCGAGGCTGCAAGGGCAAAACACAGAGCCAAATAGGAAACACTCAGACCACGCCAGAATGGCATCTAGGCGTCTTTTCCTCTCCACCTCTTCTTCCTCCCAGAACCCTCTTTGTGCTCTAACCTCACACACAGCATCTGTGTTCCCTCAAAACCTTCTCCCCAGCAACATAACCTAAACATTGATCATTACCAATCCAACACAGGTGTTGTGCTAGCTCCAGTAAGGACAGCTCAGACAAAGTTGGGCTTGTAAGGGAAGAGAAATTACGTAAAGGAACAATTTCAGAGTCTCTCATTTCTGTGGATTTATGTTGTGGTCTCTTCCACTCGTCATCACGTTGTTGTCCACAGATGGATGTATTCAGTCAGGAGCCACTCTGAATGTAGGTTGTGTCCAGGACAAGAGATGGCATTTGTTGCTTTGTAATGCTTTTGTGATATCCTCAGTACATAAGAGTGTGCACTTCATTCTGCATTCAGGGTGATTACATCTTTTTGGGAAAAGATCATTTAATGGTCTTTAGGCTGTTGAACTTTAACTTCAAAGAGTCTTATTGATGTGACAATCTCCAACAGCATCTGCTGAGCAGGTGGAAAATCTGAGACCATATAAAAATCAAGTGATTGTCTCTTCTATACTTTATAATGACATGGGTATGATTTTTTAATCTGTGTTCTTTCCTGTTTCTTCATCCTGTTCTTGATGTTTAAGGCCATTCTTGCCTTCCATGCTGCATATGAATTTGTTAGTACTCCAGGTGCTCTTTATCTCATCTGAATATGGTAATTGATGGCATGGAAGAAGAAAAATTGTGCTGTTTTTCCCTAAACGTCCGTGTTTCTGGTTGTTTATTGCTGAGTGTAGTTTTTGCAAGGTCCTCCTAGTTCAAGAAATATGATTATCCAAATCTGTATTAGATTTTGTGCTACAGTCAGCTCCTGTAAAGAGCACTTGAACAACAAAAAAAATATGTTGATGGGTAGATGAGTAAGAACATTTGGTTAATGCTTTTTAGCATCTTATGCTCTCAATAGTACAGGCTTCTTCTACTTGATTAATACTGTGGTGGTGTTTTTGTGTATCTACTGGTTTACAAATGGCTTCTCAGGACACTGACAATGACTTCCAATTGTCCCTACCATTAATGGGAATATCTTGATGGAAGTGGTCAGGACGAAGCAGATTCATTTGTCAGGGAAAAAAATTACATTTCTGATATTTACATTTCCTGTATAGGCATTGCAGACTTTATCTGTGAAACGAGCTTTCTCTCTCTTACTTTGCCCATTCAGAGCCATCAACCCGAAATGCAGGCACTAGCATAGTGCATTTTCTGTTTCATTTCTTTTTATCTAATTCATCTTGGGCAGGAGAGGAAAGACATGAAGGGAGCATTCATGATGCTCCCTTAACTGATTCTCTTTCCGTGTGGAGAGAGGTGGTTGCCCGTTGGATGCTTTGGTTAGATAAGGCTGTTATGTGATATGGAAAGGGGAGGCAAAAGCATGGCAGTCACTAAGGGCTCAGAAGGGCTCTACCATGGTCATATGTATTGTCTGACCCAGGTCTGCTTGCTTTGTCTGCCTTCTCATGTGCAACTAATCCACAGAACAGCTCACAAGGTAGTCCTGGTCAATCCACTACCACTAGGTACCAGACTCCCTCTCCAGAGGGCAACCGTTACCATTCACTCTGCTAAAGGGTGTGGGAACACATTAGGGAAAGATACTTTTCAAAATCTTTATTTGCTTCCTTGCCAGCATCCTCATTTTTTTCCTGGGTAATTGAGATCAAGGAAGTCATTACTTGGAGATGAGGTCCAGAAGAGGGAAACTATCCTGAGAAGTAAAATCTTCATGCAAATTTCAGAGGGAGTCCTTGCTTTTTCGTGATTATAGGTGGTGAGTAGGTGGGTAGAGAAAACGTAAAACCCAGGAGGTCTCCTTTACGTTAATGCAAAAAGGCATCCCACTGAAGAGACGCAGCAGCAAGGAAGATGCACAAGGCAAGCAGCCTTGTGCATTTTGTAATGGCCTTCTGTTATGGTGTGAAAATTACCAAAAGTTTCAGGTGATGTATGGAGTTGTGCTTTCATGAAGAAAAGATGTGCATTTTGCTTTAAGAGAATTCTCCCAGTGACCTGTCCTGGGAGGTGTGGGCACTAGATGACACTGTGAAAGAGGGCTGATGACCCAGCCCAGCCCTTTTTTCTTCTGGGAGCTTTGCCCCTGCTCATCGACACATGGCTCCGTTTTTCTCCCCGCAACTTCTGGGTGAGGTGGGGAGATGGGACAGGAGGGGATGCAGCCACTGCTGGAGGCAGGAGGTGGGCAGTGGCTGCCCTCCATCCTGGGCCCCTTTTCTGCCTGGGGATGGTGGGCTGAGAAGCACGCCCAAAGTCAGCCCAGCCCCGAGCTGGAACGGCGGCCGAGAAGCAGGACCCCTGCCCCTGAGCTGGAACAGTGGGCCAAGAAGCAAGAATTTAGTGTCGATTCCTCCCCCTGCATAGGACAACCTAGAGCTGCATCCAGCAAACTGTGGTGAGCTGAAAAATACTGCGCTTTCCCCTGTAGCTGAGGTGGGAGGAGAGGAGAGAGAGAGCAAGAGGGAGAGATGAGGGGAACGGAACGCTCTTGGCTGCATTTGTGGTGTGGGGGAGGCCCCTGCTGATGCCAGCCATGCGGTCATCTCCATCTTGAGTTCCGCACGTGGCTGGCCATGCTGCTGCTGCAGCCACCATCTTTGAGCCATTGTTCAGCCAGAAGAGAGACTGTTTGTCATTTCTGCTGCTGAGAAAAGCTGAAGGTGCTCGAGTACTGGGGAGAGAAGCCGCCTTGGGAGAGGCATCTGAGAATCCCTTCATGCTTAGCTGAACTGTCTGTTCTGAAGGAAGTAGAAGGACTTGAGAATCCTTAGAGCTTGAGCAAGAAAGAAAACTAGGTTCTTTTTGAAGGCATGTGAACTGCATCGAGGGATACAGTCCAGGCTCTGAGGAATCAGGCCTGTCTAATCAGTGTTTTGCTGGACAAGCTACACTGAAGAATTGAGGAGTTCTCCGGTCTGGAATGGCCGAGGGTTCGTCGTCTGCAGACCAGTGCGTACTACTTATGGGGGACCTGGAGCGTCTCTCAGACTGAATAGAAGAGAGAGTCGTTGTACCCCTTTCTGCTTGACTGACATGCTTTCCCCAGGTCTCTAATGTAAAAACCCAAGGACCAATATGGTAGTAATCTCCCACTGTGTTTTTCTCAGACTACGTGATGGCATTTGTGACAGTTTCTGTTTTGTATGCAGTAGCATGCTTATTCCTTTTTCTTCTTGCACTATATAGTTCTAGATTTAATAAACCCTTTTTACTTTCCCTCAGCTATCCATTGTCTGACAAATTCTATCTGAGATCTCATCGAGACCTAGCTGCTTTTTCTTTTCCTTTCTCTTTTTTAATTGTGGTCTTGAACACACCACACCCTCATCAGATGACTTCTGAAGCCCTGCCTGTTAAGGCAAGTTCCTCTGGTAGTCAACATGGGCCATTTGGATAGGGTTTTCCTACCACCCTAATCTTGTGTTCTTGTGAGCATGTTAGCATTTTACCATTTCTGAACAGAGAAGAGCTGTAATCCATCGTGCTGTAACACCCCTGAAGAGAGCAGAAGGACAGGGCAGCTTGGAGGGGATTACTCTTGGAAGTTGTCTCAAAGCACCGGAGTGTAGGATTAAGAGTTGTGTAGAATCAGGCTTTTAAGTCTGACTTCCCCAGTACTCACTGGCCCCATTTCAAACTGCTTCGAAAAGAAAAATATTGTGTTTAAAATGGTGAATTTTTATCTGCTACCTTTCATTAAGTGAGGAAAGCTGGAAAATGACAGTTCAGCTGAATAGCATGTTAGACTGACATCTCTGGGACTTGTGCTCAGAATGAGAAGTATATACGGAGTAGTTATCCTTTACAACCATTACCTGTCTCTGGGAGGAGTATTGACATTGAAGATTAGAAGGTAGGTCAGCCTTCCTGCTATGGGAGAATAGAGTGTTGAAAGGAAGAGCTCTGCTTCTGTAGCTCTGATTTCCTCACCATCGCTTGTATGACTGCTGAGGACAGCAAGAGCCATGAGGCAGTTGGTGCACCAGGAACGGAGCAAGTTCTTTAGAGCTGAGCAGAGCAAAACTGCAATGCTTGCTAAATACTGAAAAGAAAGCAAATATTTTACAGTTTTGTGGGGTTTTTTAATCTCTCTGTATTGAGTATTTGCAACTGAAGAAAAAAATGAGATCAATGAGAAGACTCTTGACATGTGAAGAGATTTCACAATATCCAGAGTCCTTGCACGACTCTCGGCATACAGGATCTGGTTTCTAGGTCTAGAAGCCTGACAGTTCAGCACCTGGTCATGGAGACATCCACAATTCCACCACTTTGTTGCCATCTCTCCAGTGAAGTTCTCTTCTGTTGCAGTCTAATTTTTTCACATAAACCCCAAAAGTTTCCCCTTTTTTCATCTCTCATGCCCAGTTTGTGCCTATCTCTTGCGCAGGCTGCATTTGCATTTTATTTTCTTTCCTCTTGGAGGACTGTCAGGAGCTGAACTTCAGCCTTTCCTTCCCTGTCAAATGTTACTGGAGGATGATTTAGCACTGCAGCCAAGGTATTTGCCTCAAAGCAGTATTTTGGATAATACCAGCTTTCCTTCTTGTTGAACACAGGGTTGGTCAGCTGAGGATTTGGATAAAATAATAAGGCATAGGTAAGAGATCGCAGTTCGCTTTTCATCTATCCCAGTCTCATACTGGGAGCACCACTGCAGTGTGAAGAAGCTGCAATTAGTCTCCTTGGTGAGAGGGCCGGAGAATGTCCAGAGTTAAGCAGGGTGGAGATTAGCTCTATTCCAGTCTGTCATCCTCCTTTTTACTGAGTCATCATCACAGCTCTACATCTCGTTGAAACACTTGTATGCCACTGTCCTAGCCCTGCCAGCTTCCTGGCAAGCGAATTGCCAGTTCAGTTTCACTTCCCTGTCTGGTGCAGAAGAGCAAGGAATATTCTGGAAGACTTCTTAGGGTGTGGAAAAGCAAGCAAGGGAAGGAAAGAACAGAGATATGTTAAACATAATCCTGGTGTCTTTTTCTTATGTCATTTTATAGCCTGTGGCCTTTCTGGGGAAAGCAATTAAGCAAAATGAAAGGGCTTAAAGAGAAATTATTTATCATAGTATTTTTTAAATGGCTTACTTGGGCTTTGCTTTATCTTTTCGTTTTCTATTTGAAGTCAAAGGCACTTGAGCTGCTTTACAAAAAAATCAAAACATAAAGGAACACCACAAACAGCCATGTCAGAGAGTAATGAATCCAGCAGACGGAAGGACTCACGTACAAGTAGAAAAGGCAGAAAAGTGTAGGCTGGAATTAGTATTGACTGTGCAATGTGCACGGTGCTAATGGATCTGCAGAAGAAACAAGAACACTGCAGCCATAAAGTGAAAACCTGGTCCACTGTGAATACAGATGAGATTGGGAAAGTCAGTGCTTTTATGGGGCTGCTTTTGCACATGTGGCCTCTTGTGCTAACCTTTCCTGTAAAGTCAGAGTGACAGGATATGGATTAGCAATCAGCATTCTCATTTAGCCATTTCTCCCCTGCCATGCATTGAAAAAGATGTCCAGACAGTGGTGATCTGAAGGCAGATCTGAAGGCACTTTATTTTACAGTAAGCTCCCTTTTATAGGGTCTCTTGTGTACCCCAGTAAAATTCCATGCACTGTTTTTGGTTAGTATTTGTTAGTGGTTTAGTAAACGCTTGGTAAAACCACAGAGCTTTCTCAGGCTTCCTCCTAACTTTCTTTCTAACTTTCTCAGGCTTCTCAGCTTCTGTTATCTTCTTGCCTCCTCCCTTATCTGGTTACCATGACCCTTGGTTCAGGGTCTTCAGCTAGGTGCATTCTTTAGCTGAGATGTTTAACCCTGCATTTGCTTCGTCTCATGGCCTGAAAGAGAAAGCCAGATCTCTCCTCACTTCTCCTCCTTCTTTATTAAGTTGAACAACCATTACTCTCTGTACAGCATTGTGCAACCTAAAACACACGGAGTGTAAATCCATGCACATACAAACACCAAGAAAAAATAATTGCTAAGTGTAATATTTTCCTTGCCAGAGTACATTTGGAAATAATCCAGCAAGCCAGTCCCAGGAACTGTCAATCTGTAGTTTCTATATCGTCTTCTCCAATTGCAATATAATCTTTTATACTGATACTGAATGATCTGACAAATTCATACAACCTGACATACATCTGACAATCCGTATATTCCTTCCAAATCTTCGCAACCCTGTCCATGTGCCAATAATAAGTCGTCTGTGGCTGCTTGGTTTTGAAGGGTGGCATGACGAACCGAATCCACATCTAATATTAACCCTGGTAAAGTAGCGTTACTCTGTTTTGCCAGCCAGCATCCTAACTTATTTAACAAACCCAAAGGTCTGCAACCCCAGGTGCTAACAAGGCTGTTACCACTATCTCCTCTGTGTTCCAAGATCAGCTTCATCCTTACATTTGCTATCAAATGCATTCATGCTTCTTTTCATTCTACCACTACGCTTAGGGATCTGGTCCAGCAGCTAGATAATAGGATAAAGGTTGGACTCGATGACCCTGGAGGTCCTTTCCAGCCATGATGATTCTGTGATTTAGAGTCAATAATGTCAGTCTACCCAAGGAACATGGCACACCCTTAACGTAGGCAGGAGTGTCTGCCCAGGCATGACCTCCACATATCAGAAATATGCTAAGGGCATGTTAGTTGATCTTGATATGATACTTCACACCATAGTGATTGATTTCTATGTACTACCAGGGTGGACTTCACCCACGAACTATGCGATAGGTTTTTCCCACTGTAACCGAAGTATAAACACCGATCCGTTTGTACTGATTCTAACAATTCCAGCTCTTGAGGAGACAATGATTTCATAGGTAAATGGGGAACCCAAATGTCCCAGGAATCAACCGTACATCGTCCTGTGGGCAGCAGGAAAAAGGGAACTGCCTGCTGCTGGCTCCCTCGAATGCTGGTTGCAGAGGACAACCGCACCGCGGCTTCCTTTCTGTCCCCTCAACAATCTCTCTCTTAAAGGAATCCCGCGGTTCTGTCCATCTCAAGCTGATCGCTGCTTCATAGATGGTTTTTCACAGCTCTGGGCCGCTCCACGCTGCCTCGTGCGCCCGCTTCCAAACAGCGAGCTTAAACCTTGAGGAGTTAGCACATAAATCTCAGCAATGGTATGAGAAAGAGTCTGAGCAAAAGGAATTCCCACGCCGTTCTCTTTCACCGTTCAACAGAGGTCTTCTACCAAGCTGTACGTGTGAATCTTTCTGCGGCTCATAAATGATGCATCTTTATCGTGAATCTTTTTCGCCGCCGTTCGCGCCTCTGCCCACATATCATGACATTTTTCTTCTGTGTTAACTTTTCTGTGAGCGCTGTGTGAATCAGGGGAACACGCATCTAATTGTTTCTCAAAGTCTGGATCCACTGGATCCTCAGTATCCCAATTACCTTAAGCACTTAAAGAAGCTGAAAATTCTAAGGAGGTGTCGGGTTCTCTTTTTCTTTTGCCATCTCTTTTGCAGCGGACAATTCCTCGTTCCTGACATGAACGTTCAGTGCCTCGTAAGTTGTTCTCCGAATAGCTAGGAGATTTTCCATCATAGCATCTCCCCTATTAGCCTGATTCCATAAATGGACTCTGGCCGGATCCTCTGTACCCAACATGGAACCAGCCACAAGTCAGTCTTTATATGAGTGTTGCTGCTTAGCTAATACTTTTTGGAATCATTCTAACACCGTTTGTTCTTCTTGGGAAGAAGTATTACCCACTTCTCCAGTCCCTAGTCACTCACCGTCTCTCTGGTGATCAGGCCATGCAAGAGCTTCTTCAGCGGCGCCTCACTAGATTTAGTAGTTCGATTGGGCTACGCGGCCAGCTTCGAGCAATTTGCAGCTTTTTCTCCAAGTCTCGCTGTTCCAGCAGCGTCTTCCTCACTCCAGGAGTTCTCGAAGTTCCAGCCGCTGTTCAAGCACCATTTGCTGTGCATTGAAAAACGTGTCCAGACAGTGGTGATTTGAAGGCAGATCTGGAGGCACTTTCTTTTACAGCGAACTCCCTTTTGTAGGGTCTCTTGTGTACTGAAAGAGAAAGCCAGATCTCCCCCACGCTCCCCAGGCTGATTTACACTGCTGTGACTTCTCTTTTCATTTGTGTTTTCCTGTTGGCAGGGGACTGTCTGCTGAGCCCATCCTTTACCTTTTATGTTGTTGGGGTTCTTTCCCTGAATGAAGCCATCAAATTTAAAATGCTGGTCATGTTCCCTTCTTTATCTGTGTGTGTTGCCTACAGTTCATTACCTGGTTTGTGGCACTGGCCAAGCCTCAGGCAGTAAGTTTTCCAGGAGAGACAGCTTTGAAATAGCTGCCACATCCCTTAGAATCATAGAATCATAACGGATTGGAAGGGACCTCAAAAGATCATCTAGTCCAATCCACCTGCAACAGCAGGATCACCTAGACCAAGTCACCAGGAACTCATCCAGGTGGGTCTTGAATATCTCCAGTGAAGGAGACTCCACAACCACCCTGGGCAGCCTGTTCTAGTGCTCTGTGCTTCCTGTTTTAAATGTTGTGCTGGTTTGGGTATCTCAGGGTTGCCAAAACACAGCAGAAAACCAAGGACTGTCATAGCAAAGAAAGAAAAGTTTATTAACAGAGAATAAAGAAAGGGTTAAAAGACAAAGCTGCCAAACTGCTGTGCCCGGTGTCTCCCCTGTTTTTTCAACGTGGAAACAGTCAAACTGCCTAACAGCACTGCCAGGGTACTGATCTTCTCCGAGACATACAGCAGAGAGAAAAGAGGAGAGACACCATTAGTTGTCCTTCACTGAGTCTGCATGGCAGGAATGCATTTTTGCCACAAGGGCCACTCTGCAACCATCTGGCAGCTGGAGAGAAAGAATGTCTTCTGCATACCAAGAGTTCTTTTCAGAGCAATGGAAAAAACACAGCCAGAATTTGCATGCAGCATGTAGGAAGAGTGAGAGGTTATCCCACAACATCCAACACAGCACTGCTCAGATTAAGGAGGGATACTGGCCTGTGTCCCCTTGCTCCACCAGTGATTCCCTATTAAAACCATGTGGCACCCCTAACTTCCTTCTTCCTTGTGAACCACTCACGAGAGGGTATCCTGTTGAGTGCAGAAGCAGTTGTGCATGCCAAGAGCTGTTTGAGTCCCTGCAGGTGGCTGCATGTCCTAGTTCAGACTTGTTTCTGGGCTACAGACTTGAGCAACTCCTTGGTGAAGGCTACCTAGGAGGGCTTCATACCAGGAAGGAGGACAACCTAGATACAGCTTGAAGGGGAGACATAGGCATCCTGGCATTAGACTTCTATGTTGGCCTGAGATGTGTTCAATGGTGAGATGAGAGAGTGAACTGTGACCCATCTGACATTGTTGATGAGACCCTTTTTGTACATTGGCACTGGATTTTAGGCTAGTCTGTGCTATAAACTGTGGTGCCTCTCAAAACTAATAGTATTATAGTCAGAGATGGTGGCTCAGGAACCTTTGCAGACAGATAACACATGGGAGAGCCTTCAAACTTGCAGGCAAGGTCATAGCTGAGAGCAAGCTAATATGTTGGTGACATCCCTACCTGTCTTTGGGCTGTTAGAATAAGCAGGCTAAATAAAGCCACAGTAACCTGCAAAATTACAACCCTGTACAAACAGGTGCAACTTTTGCAGATACACAGAGTATTTTTAAATGAGATAGATACCATTAGCACTCATGAGACCGAACCTTGAGTGCTGTGCTCAGTTTGGGGCACCGCACTGTAAGAAAGACATTGAGGTGCTAGAACAGGGCCAGAGAAGGGCAACGAGGCTGGGAAGAGGTTTGGCCCTGTGGGGAGCGGCTGACGGAACTGGGGTTGTTTAGTCTAGAGAAGAGGAGGCTGAGAGGAGACCTTCTTGCTGTCTACAACTACCTCAAAAGAGGTTGTAGCCAGGCTGGTGCTGCTGGGCTCTTCTCCCAAATTCCTAATGATAGGATGAGAGGAAATGGCCTCAAATTGCATCAGGGGAGGTTTAGATTGGATCTTAGGAAGAAGCTCTTTTGTGACAGAGTGGTTGGGCACTGGAACAAGCTGCCCAGGGAGGTGATGAAGGTGTTTAAAAACCGAGTAGCTGGAGCACTTGAGGCTGTGGTCTATGGGTTACGGTGGTCTTGGGATGAGGGCTGAACTTGATGAACCTGGAGGTCCTTTCCAGCCATGAAGATTCTGTGATCATTTTATGTTTAAAAAATTGCAATATAGGGCAAATAAGGAATCTACAGGAAGAGTCAAGATTACAAAAGTAATTAACCACAGACTTGGTGTGAGGGGGTTGCATTTACTTTACTGGGATTTAAATGTCTGAATCTAAGATAGCAGACAATTGAGTCATTAGGTTCTTAGGTCACTGAGCTACTTTTTCCACCTTGAAAAAGCTATCTGGTATCTTTCAATAATACTTGCAGATCTCTACAGACATGATGATGTAGTCCTGGGACATTTGATTAGCAGTTCCTAGAGATGAATGCTTATATACAGTGAATAGGGTAGCGATCATTCATATCAGTGTACAGAACAACCCCAGATACCACTATACGTCCGGGACTGACCTGTTGGAGAGCAGTGTTGGAGAAAGGGATCTGGAGGTCCTGGTGCTCAGCAGGATGACCATGAGCCAGCAATGGACCCTTGTGGCCAAGAAGCCCAGTGGCATCCTTTGTGGATCAGAAGAGTGTTGATTAATAGATTGAGAGAGGTTCTCCTCCCCATCTACTCTGCCTTGGTGGAACCGCATCTGGAATATTGGACTAGATGAACTTTGGAGGTCCCTTCCAATCCCTAACATTCTACGAATCTGTGTTTCTGAGAAACATTATCTGTCAGAAAGAGGTAAATGACCCCAGAGCAGGGTTAAACACCCTAAGCAATGCTATTACTTTGAAGTCTCTGCAGAGCTGTCTCATGTGTGCTCTTCAGAAGATGTTGCAGTGTATCTGGCTCGGAACAAACTGTCTGCAGCGTGTGCAGTCCTGTTCACTCTGCAAGACTCTCTCCTAACTGATCCAGTCGCAGTGCCTGCAGGTGAACTGTGTGGGAACAGGCAGTGTCATGTAAATTCCGTGTCACTACCTGGTTAATGAGTAGATTTCACCAGGGCTTCTCACAGAACAAGCCTTGACATGTACAGGACATCTCTCAGTGCTTCACAAAGATGTACAGTATAATCGTGCCTTGGGAGTCTCTTTATGGCTTATGTCACTACAGACAAGTTCATTCTTCTGTGCCTTATCACTCCCAGCTGTCACCAAAACACAACCCAAAAACTGATAATACCTGAGGCTTTCCATAAGTCATAGAAGAAGTGCAAGGTGGAAAACTTAGGAATCACTAAGATCTTCAGATTCTTGAAGGAGGAAAGTTTGAATCCAGCAAAATGTTATTATTTTTAATATTTGAGCTTCTGTTTTATAGGTTTTCTTGAGCTTAATGCACATTCAGTCCTGCCAACAGGTAGAAAACCTAACTGTAGTCACAGAATCACAGACTCACTGAATGTCTGAGGCTGGAAAAGCCCTCTGAGCTCATCCAGCCCACGACCTAACATCACCACATTGGCCAGACCTGGGCACCAAGGGCCACAGCCAGGCTGTCCTTCAACACCTCCAGGGACAGGGACTCTACCACTGCCCTGGGCAGTCAGTTCCAGGATCTGATCACCCTTCCCATGAGAAAGGGCTTCCTAACATCCAACCTAACCCTCTCCTGGTGCAGCTTCAGGCTCTACCCTCTCATCGTGTCGCTAGTTGCCTGGGAGAAGAGCCCGACCCCCACCTCCTTTCAGGGGGTTGGAGAGAGGGAGAGTCTCCTCCAGGCTAAACAGCCCCAGCTCCCTCAGCCTCTCCTCTTCAGACTTTTCCTCCAATCCTTTCCCCACCCTCGTTGTTCCTCTGGACCTGCTCCAGCTCCTCAATCTCTTTCTTCAAGTGAGTGGCCCAGCACGCCCCCAGTACTGGAGGGAAGCGCTCCCTACTGCCCAGTGCAGGGACAGAATAACATTACTAGTCCTGCTGGCCACACTGTAGCTGATACAAGCCAGGATGCCACTGGCCTTTTCTCTCATGCTATCTAACTCATTTTCCTATCCTTGTAGTTGGCACATAGTGTTTTATTTCTCCCCAGTACAGGCAGCTGTTGCTTTTGCACGTCAATAGTTGGAATGCCTATCCCCATAAGAACAACACTGCTTAGACCCACAGGGCTTTCTCCCTAAAGGTCAGAGGTTGTCTTTAAAATAGCAGCGACTTCCCATCCTGTGCTGCGTTCTGCGCCTGCCTTACTAATGCGATACTGCTGAGACACCGCGCGATTTTTTTCTCAGATATACAAGCAAAATGCTGCGGTACTTGAGCCACTCAAGGTGAAAAAGACTTCCTAGTTTCTTTGGCATCAAAAAGGTAAAATGATTTGTTGCCCTTTATAAAGCACTAAACGATGGTGAGAGTTCGTGTGGTGTGTCAGCAGTCTTCAGAATGCGTTTAACTCAACAGGGATTTGAGATTTACAGAGCACACAAGAAGGGAGCCCTAAGTGGTTCTACCCATTAACCTTTGCTAAGGCAACAAGCCTGAATATTAAATACTCAGCAGTTAGGTTGTCTAACAAGTGATGCTGGATACGAAGCTACAAGTCCGCTAGAGAAAACTAGAAAACTATTCCTAGGCACATGCAACGGGTTGGACTTGATGATCTATGAGGTCTCTTCCAGCCTTGGTAATACTGTGATATAGCCAAGACATCTGATTATAAAACATGCAGCACTTACCAAGCTTCTACAGCTGGTTCTTATTTTAAAAAACAAAAAGGAAACTTCACCAGACTGGTCTGATTTCTCAAATATGACGGATGATGGCCAAGCAACCACATCTACCAGTTCCCTCAGAAGCCATGGGTGTATCCCATCAGGACCCATGGACCTGTGAACCTTCAGGTTTTTACCACAGTCATGAACGTGATCTGCCCCTGTCCTGGGCAGTCCTTCACTCTCCCACTTTTTAATTCCTGCTAGTGACTCATTTGTTGTCCCATTAGAAGGAACATGAATAAAGGTATATATAACATTTTGATACCTCAGCTCCTTGGCTAGACCTTAAAGAACTGTGGAACATTTAGTTCACTTGCAGTTAGTCCTGCTCTGTCATGGACTTGGCTTGACCTTTGGCAAATTAATTTGCTTCTGATACATAGAGGCTGTAAGTCCTGGCAAACCTCAAGTTGCCATGGGTTGTTCATGGGGGTTCTTAGAATAAAATCCCAAAGCACACGTTGCTTCGTAATGAAGAGACCATTAAGTAAAGGTGGTATTCGTGACACAATGCTCTTCATTCAGCACCCTGCTAGTGACTGGTGTGCGGGGAAACAGAGGCAGGGTTGAGGTAGTCAGTAGCACATGCCAGGTAGAGGATGTACCAATCTGATCTTCATAGAATCACAGAACACTTTTGGCTGGAAGAGACCTTCAAGATCATCAAGTCCAACCTTTTCCTAGCCCAATCAGCACCACTGGACCTTGTCCCCCAATGCAACATCTACTCTTCTTTTCAACACCTCAAGGGATGGGGACTCAAACCCCTCCCTGGGCAATGCCTGACAACCCTTTCAGGAATGAAATTCCTCCTGACATCCAACCTGAACCTCCCCTGGCACAGCTTAAGACCATTTCCCCTCATCCTATCCCTGGCCACTAGGGAGAACAGAGCAACCCTCACCTCTCTACAGCCTCCTTTCAAGTACTTCTAGAGAGCAATAACGCCCACATAAATACGAAATGAGCATTCTAAAACCTGCTTCAAGATTCCAAGGTCCAATAGCATCATCTGTGGTCATACAGCTGCCGTGTGTAGACGATAGACTTGGGTGCTCTCCCTGGTCACTCTGCTTCTACATTCCCTTCTTTCCATTAAACAGAAACTCCTTTCTTGCCAGAGCCTCAGCTGCTCACAACTCTGTGTTGATCTCTCCACATTCACAGGATGTCCTCTGCTCTTTCCAAGAGTTTTGCAAGTACTAGGTTCCCATGTCCTTTGTGTTTGCAACCTCATACCTCGTGGTCAAAGTGCTAATGCCATGTTTAAAAGCTCTGGAAGCTTGGGAGCTGCTGCCTGTCCAGCTATTTGTGTGTGGGTTAACTAGAGTGATGTTCTGCTGAGCTCTGTCAGGACTGAATGAGAAAAGGACAGTGATTTCCAGATGCGGATGAAGTGAGTGAAGTATGACAGTCCTGCAGCAATCCTGCTGGTTCTGGTGCCTTGGTTGGAGCACAGCTGTGCCCAGCAGCTGGTCTGGAATCAGGGAAGCAGGAAATTTGCACAGTTAGCGGATATAAATAGAGAATCTGTAACTATGAAAGATGCTTAACTCTGCAGTAAATAAATCCTAGTCCAAGTAAAAGGTTAATTGAAATCTTAAAGAACTGTCTTGTGCCTCAATTCCTCCCTTCTTGAGTTTCAGCAGAATTTGAAAGAGAAACACAGTTGTTAAGTCTGTAGAGTCTTGCATTCTGCATTTCAAGTGGTGTCAAGGACTGTCCCCTTCCCCTCGCAGATTTAGATTGGCTTGTGGATTATTCTGCAGCTCTCAAAGGAACGATTTGCCTCTTCGTTATTTTTATTTGTTTGATAATCAGGGAATTTTCCAGGGCCTGTCTGATGAAGAGTACAACAAGGAGGCATCAGGTAGCTCCAGGATCATCCAAAAAGGACAGAACAGCAGCCCGGTGGTGGTGCAAGAGTGTTTCAGGACGTGGGGTTGTGTCCCTGCACTGCAGTGCCTGTGCAGTGTGAGCTGGCTCCTATTCCTGCCTGTAGAAGTTAGTCCAGTTCAAAAGGCATTCCCAAGGGCACCCTAATGCCTTGAAATTGTGCTGAGGACTTCAAATAATGGAAATTGAGGGCAGAAAAGCCATCGTGTGTAGAGACCTACCCTTCCCCTGTTTGATCACAGTAGGTCAACGGGTGTTCTTTGCAGCGTGGTGTGGGGCTGTGCCTAATCCTTTCCAGGTGTAAATTAGGAAAAGCTTCTTTTAAACACTGCATGCTGCTCCCAAGCCTGAGCAGACACAAGTGGAAACTTTGGACCTTGTCCACTGAGTGGCAGTAAGAGCTGGTGGCTGTACAGAAAAGCAACTGGGGTTTACTGTGTGTCTCTGCTTCCTCTCAGACCCCACAAGGCAATACATTCCTCTTCCTTAAAAAAAATACATAACAAGTTCTTATCAGCACTAGTGACGTAACTGAGGCGTCAGTTGCATCCTCCTTCACCATCTAATGGCCTCAGGCAGAACTCGCACCTGTCCCCCACTGCCCCCAAAGCATCTGAGCAGTGCACCAGCCCCTTGGGCACTGCCTCTGCTCCCCATTGCCTGCTCTGCTACCCCAGCAGCTGCTGGTTTCCCTGATTTGCTGAATTCCTGTAGGCAACACCTTTGGGAAAACATCCTGTCTCTCATTTTGTCTTCAGGCAAACTTGGAATACATTCTGAAGGGCGTCCTTTCCTTAATACACCACAGTACCTGCAGCTTTCCCCCACCCCAGTCTCCTCACAGCTCCTCCAGGAAGCTTTTAGGAGACAGCAAAGCATGCTGTGCCATCCAAAGGTTGCATTGCCTGGTGGATGAGCATCTGACACAGTCTCCCACAGCCTTCTCCTAGAGGTGCTGGTGGCTTGTGGCTGGCACATGGGGACTCTTCACTGGTATAAAACTGTCTGTATGGCTGAACCCAGAGAGTTGTGCTGGATGGAATTCAGTGGAGTCACAGGCTCAGTACTGGGGCCGGTCTTGTTTAACGTCTTTATCAATACTCTGGCTGAGTGGATTGAGTGTACACTCAGCAGGTTTGCAGGTGACACAAGACTGGGTGGATGTGTTGAGCTGTTGGAGGGCAGAAAACATCTACAGAGGGACCTAGACAGACTAGACAGATGGACCGAGGTCAGCTGTGTGAGGTTTAACAAGACCAAGTACAAGACTTGCTTATTTTTTGTTTTTCTGTTTGCAACCTCCGTGTAATGTATTTGTTTCGGTTTTGCAGTGATTTCTTGACTGAGGATCTAAAAATATGTTGTTGAGGAGAGATAAGTGACATTCCCGCTTCCAGATCAAAATCACAAAGTGACTTGTGGAACAGATCTCAAGTGTCCTAATTTCTGCTGTAAATAATAGTGCTTATTAGGGCTTAGGAGGACTGAAATAAAGAGGTCCTCTAAGATACTGTTTTAGGAGAGTGGAGAAGGAAGTACTGACCCAGCTGGACCTGAATTCTCTCCTTTTGGAGCATAGCAAGGCCCCAAATTCTGGCCATACTTGAGTCTCAAAGGAAAGTGACTGGAGAGCTGCACCACCAGATCATTTGGCAGATGATGGGTGACTAGAAGGAAAGTGACTAGAAGGTGCTGAGATATCCAGTAAATCTGCATCAGTGGAGTAGTCCACTTGGCAGCGTTTGTACATCCTTCCAGTGCTGGACTGATGACGTTACCAGTCCCCAAAAAACCCAAGGCTGACCTTTGGCTTTATTATATCCTTCATCATGTAGTCTCTTATCTGTGGCATGAAACTGGGAATCAAATCTGGCAGTTTGAGAAAGTAACCACATCCCTGATGAAGATGTATTTTGTGGCTTAGAACATAGACTTTTGCTTCACGACCAGCCAGCGTTTCAGGAAGCAACTTCTACTTCAGTGTTGCTGAAGAAGGCAGCTGGCAGTCAGAATTGAAGACACACAGGTCAGAGCAGCGCTCGTGTCCTTTTGTGCAGGTTGCTGAGCCTGACTCAGAGTTGCAGTTTCACCATTAGATGGCAGTTTCACTTGCTTTTCTATTTCCTCAATGCATGTTCTGCAGTCTGAGGAGCTGCCTCTTATGAGGAAATCTGCTCTACTTCCCAGAGCAGAGGCAGCTCCTTCCAGTTCAGTCTCGCAGCAGAGCTATACCGTGTAGCTAACCGAAGCGTTTCGCTTTTCCATGCCCCAGCTAACAGATGTATCAGTATTTCTTCTTCAATAAATAACATCATCAAGTAATTACAGAAGCAAACAGCGATGGTGTGAAAGGTTAGACCTGCATGAATACGCGAGTTTCATGATTTACTGCGTGTACCCTACCCTTACCTTTGCCCTTTTATCACGCTCTGTTTTGGTTTAGTAGACAATATGTGCTCTGCCAGCTCCCAGGCTGGGGAGAATCAGCTAGTAGGTTGCCTGTCTTGGATTGAGTATGTTCTCCAGCCACAATGTTCTACCTCCTTGTTGCAATTACGGTTAAACGATTCCTGAAGAGCTGGGACCAGAATCTTATCAACAAATTTAATTCTGAAGTGTTTTGCTCACACGGCTGAGGGAAGATAGACTTGGAAATAAATACAGCCCTAACGTGCTGTTCCAAAGAACAAATGATAGAGATGTCCTTTTCAAATAAAAAAGGAGATGAGAGGCTAAAAGCAGTGGCTTCACAATGAAAAACCTGACTGCGTCCTGAGAACGTTCAGAGTGATCCTTTCAGCTTTATCTCATGAACCTCTCAGTGAATGTTACGTGCAGGCATCTTTGTGAGTTCAGGGTGAAGGAGTGAGCGACTGGGTTTTGCTCAGCGTTGGTTGACATGTAAAACCATTGCATTAGAGAAGCTCAGGACTGAGCAACCTTCCAAGGTCGTTATTCCTCAGGATGCAGTACCCCCAAGACAAGGCTGAGCCACAGTGACCAACACAGTGTGAAAAAGAATTGCGTTTTGTAGGATTTTTGCACTTCAATGGTGCCAGCCTGGTGCACAGCAGAGAGATTTCGATTTCCTGGTGGCTGTTGATCAAACCTCATAGCTGTCATGTCCCTAGCTGCCCAGAGCTTGGCTTTCTGTCTGGAAAAGCAAGACCTTTGCCTGTCTTCCTTTGGTGATGTTTTTCTGTTGTGTTCTCCTTGTGCAGACAGATGGTGTCCAGCTTAGCTGGCACAGGACAAGTGTTTGTGTAGGATAAAGAAGAGCTGGAAGAGGACGTGGCTGTAGACCACACAAGTCAAGGTGTGCTTCCCAGGAGAAAGGGTACAGTGAGACTAGGCACAACATTCACTGCTGTAATAGCACTCAGAATCTTGTTTCAACATGATAAAATTGCTGTTAAGGCAAAGTCATTCCCTTAACCGTCCTTGGCAATAATGACAGTGTGTGTTTGGCAGCACTGGGCGTGTTCTGCTGGTTGGAAATTGGAAGGAGAACGGGTTTGGAAAGCGTAATGAGATGTGATTGCTGTTTTATGTGTAGGAATTATCTGGATGTCTGGTGCAGGTAGCTGGCTGATTTGCTGGCTTCTGTAGAGGACTTTTGCACAGGGGAAAGAAAACTATGAAAGATGGAGAAACACAAATGCTATACTCGAACAGTGTGAGGGGGGTAACTGACAGGCACCTTGACTTCAAGGTGAAGGTGACCTGGGAGGTAGTTGTTGCATTCAGGGTCAAACATGGACTCAAACAATATCTTTGGTTGGAGGGGACCTTTAACATCATCAAGTTCAACCTTTACCCAGCACTGACAGGTCTTCACTAAACCACGTCCTAAAGCACCAGGTCCACAAATTCTTTAAATCACTCCAGAGATGGGGACTACACCACTGCCCCAAGCAGCCTGTTTGAATGGCAGATAACCCTTTTGGTGAGGAAACTCTTCTTAAAATCCGGCTGGAATGTCCCCTGGCGCAAACAATCCCTGCACAACCCAGATTTCCTCAGCTGTTCTTCACAGGACCCTTCCCAAGCCTCATTGCCCTTCTCTGGACACACTCCAGTATTTCAATTAAATAATTTTGCCTAAATAATTTTTGAATCCTCCAGAATGTAGAAACCTCTGGACTGTTTCTTCTGTTCCATTAAGTTGGAGAAGTGGAAAAAAAAAAGGTTTTCCTCACCTACTCGAGTCCACTGCTCCCCCCCTGCCCAGGGCTGCTACCCTTGACTCAAACTCTCAAAGCCACAGAAGAGGGTGGTAAAAGAGGGAGGCATATTAGGCAGTGCTTATTTCTCTTTTCATGAGGAACTAAGCATTTTCCTATGCCTTGCCCGGGATGGGGAAAGAGACAGAGAGAGCAACGAAAGAGAGGAAAAGAGCAGGGATAAGGAGAAGATGGGAGGGGAAGCGAAAGAGGGACACATTGCCACGGAGGGGCAGACAAGCAGCAATATGCTAGAGGCCAAAGAAACTGAAACCAGGCACCCAAAAGACGTGAAAAGGGAGGGGTGCCAAGAAGAGGGGAAGAGGAAGACCTTATTCCCAAATAGGGACCTCAAAATTTGTCTGCCCTACTCAGTATGCTCAGCTCTGCCCGTGCTGCCTGTTCTGCTTCCCAACCCCCATGCTGCCACCATGCACTGGAGTGAAAAAACCGTCCGCAGCCGAGACAGAAGGTTAACTCCTTATATGCTGAAAGAGAGTTTGATGCAGGAATACTGTGCACAAATATGATTTCACCAGATCCGTAACACAGGGGAACCACAAAAGAGCACACGGACTCTTCGAGCTTACTCCAAATGTCATTCTAACATTTACAGAGCTCTGTACCTCTATTTGGGAAGAAACCTCAGGCAAAAAGGCTAAGGGTAGAAGAACAATTGCTTCTCATAGCCCAGCAGTGTAATGTGGGAGGCAGGGGGAAATCTGCTATTAAAATGATAGTCCGAGAGTTTTTATTAACATGGGAGCTGCAGTTTAGAAAGTGAAACGCCTTCTGCTTGGTTCGAACATCTCAGAGTGCTTTCCGTGGCACTGTTACTCTGCGTGAAACATCTGATCACTGTCTTCTCAGTAGTGTCTACCAAGAACAGGGGTCATGGTTTTGAGCTAGGAAAAGGTAGATTGAGACCGGACATGAGGAAAATGTTCTTGAATTTGAGGGTGGGGGATCCCTGGAACAGGCTGGCTAGAGAGGTGGTGGAAGCCCCATGCCTGGAGCCATTCAAGGTCAGGCAGGACTGGAAATTCTCCCCTGGGTAATAGATTTAACTACTCTGCTCTGGAAGTTGGCCCCACTTGGAGCAGGCAGATACTTCTGTAGATCCTCTTTGACTATGGGTATTCTATAGCCAGTGCAGGGATGCTCCAGTTTCACTGGGTGTTGCACCATTTCACAGCCATCACCTTACACCTACCTGCACATTGCTACTGATCTGAGATGGGAAAGATTTTGCTGTGCGAGTTATCACAGAATCACAGACCATTAGGGATTGGAAGAGACCTTGAAGATCATCCAGCCTAATCCCCCTGCCACAGCAGGATCCCCTGGATCAAGTCGCACAGGAACATATCCAGGCGGGTTTTAAATGTCTCCAGAGAAGGAGACTCCACAACCCCCCTGGGCAGCCCGTTCCAATGCTCTGTCACCTTCACTGTGAAGAAGTTCCTTCTCATATTTATGTGGAACCTCCTCTGTTCCAGCTGACACCCATTGCTCCTTGTCCTATCATTGGATGCCACTGAGCAGAGCCTGGCTCCATCTTCCTGATACCCACCTTTTCCATATTTATCAACATTACTGAAGTCACCCCTCAGTCTCTTTTTTTTCCAAGCTCAGGAGACCCAGCTTGCCCAGCCTTTCCTGATCAGGGAGATGTTCCACTCCCTTCATCATCTTCGTGGCTCTGCACTGGACTCTCTCCAGCAGTTCTGTGTCCTTCTGGAACTGAGGGGCCCAAAACTGGACAGAGCATTCCAGAGGGTGTAGGAAAGTGCATGTTGTTAAGACTGAAGAAACAGAAGGTTCAAGACTTTGCTCTCCCACGGGCACTGTATGTCCTTGGACAAATTCTTGATGCCTGCTGAATCATCTCAGAAAAATGACAATTAGCAACCAATCAGGCAGTGGTTCCCACAGCATCCTTATGGAAAACCTGGGTAAGTTAAATGGAAGAGGTTTACTTAGTCCCCAACAGAGTGAGGGAGGTTGGTTAAGAGTGGGTAACCCACCTTCAAGATGCAAAGATCATTTTGCTGTATAGTGACTGTCAGGAGAGAAGGGAGGCAACACCTTAATATGGAGGAAAGTGAAATGTAGATTGACGTTGCAAAACCGTTTGTGCATATGAGGGTGGTTGAGCATTGGCAGAGCCATCAAATCCAATCCAGGTTCTTCACATTTCTGCTGTTCTATGAGTCCAAGATTTAAACTTGTTCATCTTCATGATTTTCTACTGCGTAATAACTGATGGTAATGGTGTCGACTTCTTGCCAGGCTGAAGTCTCTCAAGCAAGCACAATGAACGTATCAGTGGCTGATTAGTGATACTGTTCGTAGGATATTTTTCTACACTTATAAAACCCCTTCTTATTTCTAATGTGATGGTTCTCTTTAGGTGGGTGTTTGCAGGTGGGATTGTGTTCTCTGTTCATGAGCTCTCTCAGTGCTAGTGAATGGCATTTACATCCCTTTGAGTTTACTTTCCTCATTGAGAAGTCTTTAAACCAGGCTTTACTGGGGGGAAGGGGGAGCAGTTGGGCACAATAGAGATGAATCTGGGGATTATGGTATCGTTGTTGTGAGCCAAATGCAGGAGCCAGCACTTGGCCTTCTTGAAGTTCATACAACTGGCCTGAACCATCGATCCAGCCTGTCTAGACCCCTCTACAGAGCTTCACTTTCCTCAAGCAGATAAGTACTTCCGCCCGACTTTGTGTCACTTGCAAAGTGACTGAGGGTGTACTCAATCTCCTAGTCCAAATGATCAGTCAAGATACTGAACCGAGGTGGCCTCGATACTGAGCCCTGGAGACCACCACTTTTGACTGCTCACCAATGGGGTTTAGCTCCTTTCACCACCATTTTTTGGGTCTGACCATTCACCCAGTGTTTATCCCAGCAGAGTCGGTGCCGGTCCAACCACAGGCAGCCAGTTTTGTCATGAGAGTGCTGTGGGAAACAGTGCCAAAGGCTTTACTGAAATCCAGGTAGACAACACCTGTAGCCTTTCTCCTGTCTCCTAGGCAGGTTCCCTTGTCACAGAAGATCAGGCTTATCAAGCAGGATGTGTCTTTTGTACACCCATGCTGACTGGGCCTGGAGTGGTTGTCTTATAGGCGCTGCGTGATGGCACCTGAGATGATCTGCTGCATAGCGTTCCCTGGTGTGAGGTCAGAGTCACCGGCCTGTGGGTCGCCACACTGTCCTTCTGGCCCTTCTTGTGGATGGATGCCACATTTGGTAAACAGAACAGAACATCGGGGATGGAAGGGACCTTGAAAGATCATCTAGTCCAATCTCCCCACAGGATCACCTAGACCAAGTCGCACAGGAACGTATCCAGGTGGGTTTTAAATGTCTCCAGAGAAGGAGACTCTACAAACCCCCTGGGCACCCTGTTCCAGTGCTCCGTCACCCTCACTGGGACATTCCTTCTGGGACGTGACTGGGATGTCACCCTCACTGGGAGAAGGTTCCTTCTCCTATTTATATGGAACCTCCTCTGTTCCAGCTCATGCCTACTGCCGCTTGTCCTATCACTAGATGACATTGAGAAGAGCCTTGCTCCATTCTCCTGACACCCACCCCTCACATATTTATAAACATGAAGCAACAGAGGAGACACATATGAGGTTACAGAACGCTTAGTGGGGTTTGCTAGCTTTGCTGGTGCAGTGACACACTGCAGTAAGAGCTGGCATGCAGCATCTCTCTCATCACGGGGCACACAAACCCATTTAGAAAGAAACTCTTCTGGGAACATCATTAAAATAAGATGGCTGTGAACACCATCCCTCTTCACCAGTTTTCTTAGCTGCACAAACTGCCATGGTCTGTGCATACAGAGCTCTCTATATGCAACATGCACTCAACCGAATATACACCTTCTGGGTGCCAGCTGTCAGTGCTGCCCTGGCAACTCACATCTTCGCTTACCCAAGAAACAGAGAAGGAAAGAAAGCTGCTTTTTTCGAGGTAGGGGACTGGTTTCTCCTTTTCAAAGTGCAATTCTCTTCCCCCTCATGTCTGCCCCTCTTACTTGCCACCCACAGCTGCAAGCTGGAACAAAATGTACTTTATATTGTACACACACGCAGAGGCAGTGCCTATGTACACACCAACCTTTCTTGCTCTCTTTACCCTCTCTCTCTCTGTGGATTGTATTAGAAAAATGCAGCCAAGCGTGAAATGGCTCTTTTGATGCCTTCAGCTCAGATGTGCCTTGCATGGAACAGTTGCTTGCTCTAGCCCCTGAACAGCTATGCTGAAGGGATTGGAAAATACCAGGACTACAAGTGGGAGTAGGTGACGTGAGTGCCCCAGCTCTGTGGCTTCCTTTTTCACAGCACCATGCATTAGGTGCCTTGGAAAGGTGAGATCTTCTGCAGACAGTAGAAGACACACTGGAAGTGTGGTAATACTCACAGAATTGTAGCATCATTTGGGTTGGCAAAGACCGTTAAGACCATCAGGTCCAACGGTTAATCTAGCACTGCCATGTCACCACCAAACCATCTCCACATCTTCTAAATGACTTCAGGGGTAGTGGCTTCACTGCTTCCCTGGGCAGCCTGCTCCAATGCTTTACAACCCTTTTGGTGAAGACGTTTCTCCTAATACCCAAACTAACCCTCCCTTGGCACAACCTGAGGCCATTTCCTCTTGTCCTATTGCTTGTTACTTGGGAGAATCGTCCATTCACACAGAATTAATGTCCTTTAACTCCACTGTTCCTATTGCCAGAAAATTAGTGTCCTTCGACCAGAAATCCCATCACTTGTAATTAGGTAACAAGGATCTGAAGATCACCCAGAATTGCTGAAGACAGCATGAAAGTCATGGCATTCTTTCATGTGGCATCCTGCAGTAGACTGACCAGTATTATTCTCCCTTCTCTGGCCAGTCTGCCCCAAACAGAGAGTGAGGAATCCTTGTAATAAATTAAGCAGAAGAAAAATTAAATAACCCTAAATAGCTGATATAACCTCTTAGCGATCGTAGGATATGATGAGTTGCTGTTCTTGGGCATGCCCTATGCAGCCATGGGCCTGGGCCAGCTCAGACCATCTCTGCGTTTGACATCTTCTGAAAAGAAAGAAGAGGGGAAATCTTCTTTCCTTTTAGAAGATGGGAAGAAGAAAAATCCAGGGACTGGTTCAAAACCGCTCTGACATAATGCCAGAGGTCTGTGAAAATCAATATGTTATTAGGAGCAATTAGCTTCCCAGCCTTGTGCTCTGAGATCCTGCCAGCTTTAATTTTACACTTAGCATCCAACAGAGTAATTTACCGCTGCTTCCCCACAAGGCTCTGCATAAACCTCCTGGGGACATGGCAACAGGCATGGTCTTAGAATACGGTCAGAAAAGTAGTCAAGACTTCTTCATGCTCTTTCACTTGCTTGGTATTGATCTCCATCCTTTGACTCTTTCCTTTCTCACCCTTTTTTTTCTGGTTTTCTCTAGTCTCCTGTTCTTCCCTGAGATCTCTTCCCCTGCCTCCCAGACAGCCCTGACATGCCCACAGAGATGACAGTGCGGAACAAAGCAAAACAATACCGTGTCCAAGCAATACATTTTCGTACTTGTCCAAGTGGATTCCCTACCCATGAGTTGTAGAGTCACAGAAAGCCTTAGGTTGGAAGGGACCTGAGAGATCATCTGGTTCCAACAGTGTCTCCTCAAACTCCCTGGTGCTCCTCAACTTCTCTTCTTTGTCTGAGCTCTGTCACCATGCTGAGCAGACCATTCACCTGCTCGTGACGCAGCTGTCACCCACCATTGCATGTGAGACACTGTGACACTCCTTACGTCCAGAGACCTGGACAGCTGCATGTTTACATACAAGCTGTGTAGGGGTCACCACATTCCTTCTCACGACAGCTTTCAGACTGATGAAGACCATATTAGGTCGTGGGGAGGGCACTGCAGTTGCGTTTGCTTTTGGTGACATCAGTTGTGTTAGCAGAGCTCTGTTAACTAATATGAGCTGTTGGGAAGGAGGGGAATAACACAGAATAGCAAACCAGTAGTATCTGTGTAGAAAAGCCTTGCTTCTACAGTTGTTATTCTATGAAGTGCTAGTAATGGAATGGGATCTCTCTCTAAATCATAGAATCAAAGAATGGTAGGAGTTGGCAGGGAACTCTGCAGATTGTCTATCCAATCCTCCCACTAAAGCCTGGATGACCTAGGACAGGCCACACAGAGCTGCATACAGGGAGGTTTTGAAAGTCTCCACAGAAGATGACTCCACAAGCTGTCTGGGCAGCCTGTGCCAGTGCTCTGCCACCCTCCCACTAAACACATCCATACGGATATTGATCTTTTGAGGTCCCTTCCAATCCGTTATGATTCTATGATTCTATGATGTTGAGGTGAAACCTTCTGTGTTCCAGTTTGCACCAACAGCTTCCAACTGTTCCATTGCCCTTCATCGTATCACAGGGCAACACTGAAAAGAGACCAGCCCCTTCCTCTTGACACCCACCATCCAGATCTTTAAAGACATTAATAAGAGCCCCTCTCAGACTTCTCCAGGCTAAACAGCCCCAGTTTTCTCAGCCTTCTGTCATAGGAGAGATGTTCAAGTGCCTTAATTGTCTTCATAGCCCTCCATTGGACTCTCTACAGTAGTTCCCTGTCTGTCTTTAACTGAGGAGCCCAGAACTTGTCACACTACTTCAGCTGTGGTCTTACCAGAGTATGGAGAGCTGTGCCATGATATTGTATACAGTGGAGTCCCCCAAGGATCGGTACTGGGACCAGTACTATTCATAGGAGGTTCCACATCAATATGAGAACAAACTTCTTCACAATGAGGGTGACAGAGCCCTGGAAGGGGCTGCCCAGGGAGGGTTGTAGAGTCTCCTTCTCTGGAGACATTAAAACCCTCCTGGACGTAGGATCATAGGATATTAGGGGTTGGAAGGGACCCAAAGAGATCATCGAGTCCAACCCCCCCGTGTTCCTGTGCGACTTGGTCTAGGTGATCCTGCTGTGGCTGGGGGATTGGACTGGATGATCTTTCGAGGTCCCTTCCAATCCCTAATGTTCTGTGATTCTGTGATGTCTCCCTAATTCCAGTGAGATAATGGCCCTGTGACTGCACCTAGATCTCCTGTTTGTTCCCCACGCTGGATGTGTTTCTGCACAGGCATTTCAGAGACTTAACTGAGAGATCCCTTCTGATCCCCAATGTTCTGTGACTCTGTGTGACTCTGTGAGAAGGCAACCCTGGAGGAGAGAAAGATGAACCACCATAATGATACCCAGTCTTGAGGAGATTTGCCTTCCAGCTCTCATCTTGGATGTCAATTAAGGGGTACCTGTTGCTGCTCTCATTGGTTTGGTCTATTCCCTAGTCGGCTGCAACGGCACACACACATCATGTTGGACCCCACCCCCTGAGATCTGGAGTGTAAAGCCCTCTGACTAAGTTGGCCAGCCTACTACCAAAGATTCCCTCGCATCTTCAAGACAGTTGTATTATACGTCTCCCTAGCAGGCTGTAGTCATCGTAGGATGTCCCATCGTCATTGAATAAGCAGCAGCCCTTTAGAGCACCAGCACCAGGAACTCCGAGCCACTACACATGACTAAATGCTCCTCCATTGTTGACATTACTTAAATTAGCCATCGTAGCTGGTGCCAGGGAAGGTTGGACTAATGGAGGAAATTGTGTCTTCTGTGACAGGTGGCATGGTTGCTGTCCGAACCAGGACGTGGGACAGATGTCAGGGTACTTCAGGAATGAGTGTTGGCACCGCGGTGTAACTTCTTCTCATTCTTTCCCAACTGTTTGCTGATTCCCTGCAGAGGCCTCTATCTTGAGCTACGACGGCAGCATGTACATGAAGGTCATAATGCCTATGGTCATGCATACAGAAGCAGAAGATGTGTCCTTCCGTTTCATGTCCCAGCGTGCTTACGGGCTGCTAATGGCAACCACCTCGCGAGACTCTGCTGACACTCTGCGCCTGGAGCTGGATGGAGGCCGCGTCAAACTTATGGTCAACTTAGGTATTGTATAAAAACCTTCCACTGCCCCTTCACTATTAGTCTGGGCTTGTGATTAGTGTGTCTTTCAGTCATTAACGTTTAATTTCTGTTGGTTTGATTGGATTGGATTGGTTTCTGAAATAACTGCTGAGACCTTCCTAAAGGTATTCTCTTGTGGAGAGAAGTTCTCTTCTGCATTGCTGCATGAACATTTGCTGTCAGTCCTTCATTACGGATAGTACTGGTTTTTAAGTCTTTTAGTTCCTAAGTTTCCTTTCTTGGTCTGGGACTGGTGAGCTATATGTGAGACATGCTGCTTGGTCCATCTTTTGATCAGTTACACCCCTCATCCATCCAGCATCACTCAAAACAGTCAATGCCAAATACGGGAGGAAAGATAATGGACACGGTGGCCAGCAGAAGTCCTGTGAATCCCATGCAGAGTTTGGTAAAACTCGGTCTATCTCACTAATTTGTTAACAATGTCTGTTTTCCAATGGCTGTATGTTTCAGCCTGCAGGGCTGTTTATATCTAGTGATGAAGCCTGTCTCTGATTGTATCTTTATCAAAATCAAGGCAACTCATAGAATTAAAGTGCATCTCCTACCCATCCCAAAGGGTTATGTGCTGTCTCCTTAGAGTTACTCTTTCCTATGAAATAATGAAAAAGACAGTTAGAAACAAGTCCAACCGTAACAATGAGGGAAATCAGGAATACATATTCGATTAGATTAGCCTGGACTAATTTCCTCAACAATCTTAGGTATTGTCTGAGTTACGGTATTTTTAAGGGATGTAAATACAGGAGCTGAATCTGTCTTTTCCTTTTCAGTGATGCAACTTGTTGCTTCATGTGAATCCCATAATTCAACTGCAACGGGATTCTGAGTCCAAAAGGCAAAGCTATACTGACAGTATGAAATGCTAGGCTTCTTTTCTCACATGTAGGGTACTCTAAACGAAGGCGTTGCTATGGTCCGTGTCAGCTTTCAAAATTCTAAGAACCACTGGAAGAAGTTTTTGCATTTTTGAGCTGACAGCATCAACTTTAAAGCCCTGCTGTGGTGGTGCCAGGAGCAAACCATGTAATGGCTTTGTAGAGGAAGTATTATAGACCCAAACCTGTGGTCATGGTTCTTTTCTCTTAGCTCCTGTTCTAGCTACAGACAGTAAATTTGTCGAGGTCTTGCCACACCACAGATGATCTTGAGTGGTGATCTTAGCTTTCCTCATTCTCAACATATGGCTTATTTCTTTGAGAATAGCTTCCTTTTGGCTTTGAAAGTTGAAGTGAAACCCAGATACCTGCTGCTGGAACAAGTGAGTGAAGAGATGACCATGCATCAAAACGAGTTAATCCCTCTTAAAAGCAAAGAGTTTGCCCCTGAAGGGCTTTTTGTTTAAGACACGGTTAGCACAGTGTTACAGAGCTCCTCTTAGGAGGGTAGATCTATTGGCTTTGCTTGGCTTGACTGAAGAAGTGCAGAGCACTATTGAGTGTCTAGCACAGGAACAGCTGCTGTGCTGTCCAGTGGCCAGGAGGACGGAGGGAATAACCGACCTCAGCTATGACAGTGGTTTCCCCAGTAGAGAGAAGTGGCGCTCTGATGGTGGCCAGTCCTCTCTACATGAAGCGAAGCCAAAATTCCCTATAGCTTCAAGTGTTCTTTGGGGAACAGCTCAAAAGTATTGCTGTTGAACAGCCCTGTGTGTGCAGAGAGAACCTTTCATGGAGCTCCAGTGTGAATACGTAACGGAGCGCAACGTGCGCATTTGCGTTTCCTTCTGCTTCAACACAGCTGGAGCTACCAGCCTGTTTCTCCCCAGTTATCACTGGCCATTGCCTTCTCAGGGAATGAACTTAACTACAGGAAGGTTGGCAGTGTCATGCTTCTGTTGGGCAAGTGATGGGGCCAGCTAATCTTCGCAGTTATCACTGGCCATTGCCTTCTCAGAGAACGAACTTAACTACTGGAAGTGCTTCTGTTGGGCAAGTGATGGGGCCACCTTAGCTCTGAACCAGCTCTTTGACCCTGAGTGCCTTGATTTCTCTGTTTGCTGAAGAGATGATATTTAACCTGCCAGTCATAGGGTTACAGTAGTCCAGTCAGCGCTGTTGCTGTCCTCTTTTACACTCCCACATGCAAAGTACTACAGATGAGAACTTCCAGACTTTGTAAAAATAGATCAGCTTTTCTTCTGAGACAGGTAACCATATGTTTGATTCTAGTACATCTTCATCTCCTTTTAAGATCCGTGAGAGTGGAGGGAACTACTGCTTTTGGGTACTCAGGACCTCCTGTGCTTAGGTTCTCTATGACTATAGGGAAGGTTTATTTAGAGTACTCTGAATATGCTTCTATTTCTGATTGCCAGTGTTCCAGCTCCCCCCTCCCTGTCCTCCTCGCATTTAGATGTATTCCTTGGAATAGGATTTTCCTTCTATGCAAACAGCGAGGTTGCCTTATGGTTGCAGCAACAGAACCTGAGGAGAAATAACCAGAGCATTCATTTTCGGTGCTCACTGCAAGTCACGTCTAACTCTTTAAGGAGACTGTTCATAGCCAAAATGTCACAAAGAAGAACCAAATCTTCATTATCTGACCCTACCAAAGAGAAATTCTGAGAGGTGGTCATCAGCTTCACCCCTGAAGACCCGAGTGCTCTCAGTGCTGAGTGACGTGTCAGTACTCCCTGGAGTGTCCAACTTAAGACGAGTGCAAAGACTGTTTTGAGTGGTGACTTACTTAACTGTGCTTTTCTTACAAGCCATTTACTATGATTACTAGAGCTGTCTCTTTCTTTTCTGCTTTGGTCTGTTCCATTGGATTACTTCTTGTCATTCCTGTGGTTGTTAAGGGATTTCCTACTACTCTGGGTTTTACTTTTCTCTCTTTTTTTTGGGTTCCTTTCTTTTTTGTCTCTTCTGTGGGTTTCAGTTGCAAAGCTGTCCCATACCCCATCAGCCATGGTAAATCAAAAGATGGTATTCAACCCTTCAAAGGCCTGAAGCCTGCGGCCCGCACAGCAAACAGCCCTGAGAACAGAGCGTACAGAGCTGCCTGCCGGGGCTGCCATATCCCCCCCCCTCCCCACCAGCTTCCCCAGCACTCAGGGTCCGACCCAACAGGGCCAGTCGACACGTTGCGTAGCAACCAAGGGTGGGCATCCGAAGGCTGGGTGCTTGCTGTAGAAGGTGGGAGGAAGAGCAGTGGCGAATAGTTGTCTAAGAGGGGTGAGGAAGTTGTCCCAGCACTCTCCTGGGTGGGTTCCTGAGGCACTGCAACCTGCATGTTGATGGCATGTCTCAAAGTAGTGTGAGCGGTGCGTGAGGATTGGGAGTCTAAACGTGACACAGGTCGCACTTCTGTTGAGAAGAACTCTGGAAAAATGGGGGTAGAGTAGGGGATCAGGAGAGAGAGAGAGAGAGAGAGAGAGAGAGAGACACAAATTAAGCAAATCATGGCTTGGAACTTGCTTGGTAAAGGATTCTGATGCTGAGAGGATGTGCAGAAAGGGAAAGCAATGGCTGGTCCAGTAGGGAGATGCATTTTCCTCTCCCACTGATGAGTGCGAGGGTTTTAAGAGCCACTGACTGCTATTAAATAACTCTTTGGGGTTTGTGCTTCCTGCCCTGGCTTATCTTCAGGTCCCCAGTGACCAGAACAAGTATGTCCTGCCTCCTGTTAGTCCGAGCCTGCTCTCCTTTGCAAAAGGCACCTCTTCGAGGGCGACATCTCTGCCTCTCCAAAACACAGTTTCTGTTGTTGTTCCTCGAGTTTGCTTCCTTTGTTCCACCAACTTTGGTGCCAGGTTTCCTTTTGTGAGTATGTGCAGGTTTCTCATCAATAAATCTCTTCTCCTCAGCCAGCACCTGCAGAGGCCCTGGAGTTTGCGTTTGGTTTTTGGTCACAGACGCTCAGAAGTGTTTGTCAGCTGCAGGCGCAGCAGGTTGCCCAGTCTGCCTGCGTGCAGTTTGGAGAGAGGCAAGGAGCCACACTATCACACCGGGTGAGAGTGTGCACAGTGTGATCTTCCTGTAGAGAATGCCCTGAAACGAGCTTAGGAATAGTCAGCACCCCATCACCTTTCCTGTCCTGGTGGTGCTTTCAGGTGCTCTTCTGAAGTGATGCTGGGCATGGATAAGCATCCATTCACGTGGATGCTTATCCAAAGGGAGAAACGCTTTGTCCTTCCCCAGCAGAGGTGGTTGTCTTTCCTGCTTCGAGGCAAAACCACCCCGGGCTCTCAGCAGTGTCACATAAATATCACTATTTTCAAGCAGAATAGTTCCAATAGTAAGAAACATGGGAGACTTCTGTCCACTGCTAGAGGGATCCCCACTCCAATTGCGAGCTAATTGCAGTGGAGCTATTTACCCTTTTGCAAGGAGACCGTCTTTGGCCCATTTTCCAGGTGATGTGCTCTGGGCAACCTTCCATCTGAGCACTAAGGAAGCAGCTTCTGGTTCTCGTTAAGAGTAAATGCTAAAGAAAAGTGCAGACAGTTAGGATAGAGGTTGGACTCGATGACCCTGGAGGTCCTTTCCAGCCATGATGATTCTGATTCTGAAACTGTTTCTCCAGCTCATCCTGCTCCCAGTACAGTTACAGATGGTGCTTTCACTTTACTGGTATCATCCAGATCCCTCGTCCAGTTGCTGAACTGGCAGGTTACTGGGTTTAAAGTTGTTTACACAGGCTCATCTTCAACACCTAAAGCAAGGGAAAACCTTCTCTTTCCAGTCAGGAATGCAGGCATTCCTAAACACAGGAGATACTCATCAGGAGGAGCTGGTAACAGGGCCAAGAGCCCTAGGTGTCTTGTTGCCCATGAACTGTGCAGCAGGAGTTGCAAGCAGCTTTTTGGGCTTTTTTGAAATTATTCCTGAATTCCTCAGCTGCTGCTCCTTGGAGCACAAAGACCCGACTAAACTGCACCTTGCTCCTAGCAAGAGCAGTCTCTGCTTCGAATTTGTGATGTTGTGCTAGGTTAGAGGAAAAGAGGTGTTTTCTTCCTTTCTAAAATAACCAGCGTGAGCAGAAGACAGCTTCGTATATTAATAATTGGAAATGGGTTTTGGTTCCTCTAGGTAAGGCTCAGCATCAAGGAAATGAGCAAAAAACCCCAACCCTTATTCTTGTCCTTTGAAGGCAGTGTGATAGTTTGGTGAAGCTCTGCAGGTAGATGCCCTCACTTGGCTGCCATGCAGGATCCCCGCTGGACTGCGTGGCACCGCAGGGTCTTTGTACTTGCCAAGTTTGGAGATCCGATAGTGCCATAGTAGTTGCAAGGGTCTGATCTCTCATCGCTTTCTGAAGTAGAAACCAAACAGGCAAGGTAAGGACTACACTGGTTTTTGGTTTGAAGGACTGATCCCCAGGAGCAGTCACCGGCTCAGCCTGGGAGTTAAGCCCCAGGACATGTGGCTCTTCAGCATCACTGTAGAACGATGAAAAACACAAACCTTCGCTGCAGCCAGCGGTGGTTTTAGTTCCTAAGTGGGATGAATGTTACCGAGGACCAGCACGTTTCCCTGTCCAGCACATTGACTCTTCAGCCTCTAAGGAATTGCCCTGTTGTTCCAGCTCTAACGATTCTCTTGACCTCACTTGATCGCGGTGAGTGTTTGGACTCCCTCTCACTCTTGCTCTCCTTCTTCATCAGGTCGCAGAGGGACACTGCCCAGCATGTACCGCAGCATTCCCACTACCCCACCCAACCCCTGTATGGGATATAGGCACCGCTGTACGGCGACTGTACCGATTGCTCCAGGGCTGTTTGCTCCCACTTTTCTGTTGCGGTTGACGACACATGACAAACCTAATCGCACAAAACCAAACCCAGATTTTCTCAAGAGAAGTTCTGCTTGAAAACAGCCTCTCTCTGGCTACCCTGCTCCCAATTGGTGTGGCCCTGCTTATTACAGATCTTGATTTATAGGCTCTTATTCTTTCCCCTCTCTCATATGTTAAGAACCGCCTTAAGTTTTAGCTCCTGCATCCGTCTGAGCAACCGTAGAGTCAGTCCAGCGAAGCAGCCAAGCTGCGTTGCATTTCTGCAGTGCTCTGTATAAACCCTTTTGCTTGGCAGTATCTCTGCAGTAAATAGGATTGTCCCTCAAAGCTCCAGGCCGGGGCTCCCATAGCATGGTGCAATTACTCCTGGCCTTGGTTTCCTGAGAGAGCATCAATGTGGCCCAAGATAAGCGATGGCACGGGTGTGATGGCTCTTGCCCGTGTCGGATAGCACAGTAATGGATGCTCAGAGGGCTGTAAGCAAGCACTTACAAATGGAAGATCCTATTGTTGGTTATATCCTGAGGACTGCTAAGCTTCAGCCCGTTAATGAGAGAAGCAGTGCTCAGAAGCACTCTAGCTCAGGCTCTCCTACCTCAACTTGTTTTCTTTGTGCAGACCCCTCAGTTACCATGTGTGAGAGCCCACAGACATAACTGGTTTTCTTACCATGCACCTCTCTTCACCCCTCCCTTGGCTGTAACCTCTGAATGAAGCAGAGCCAGCAAAGGTTCACAGATCTGTCACTTCACTGCCCATTTCATCTTCTCCCTGAACGTTACCAGCATCCCAATCGAGTCTTAGCGTTCAGACAGCAAGATGATACTGGGCTCTGAGGAACTGGCAGGACTGGGGACCTCCAAAAGAAGTCGCTGATCCTCTGTCGATTGGAAAAAGCTGCAGTAATTCCCAACCTCCATTGCTAGCTGAAATCTGGGCTGGGCGTTCGTGCGGTTAGCTGTTTGCAAGTGGCCATTTTATGGTAGGACACAACTGGGCAGTATACGAACCCTTTCCTCGCCTGGACAGACAGCATCGAGTGTGTCTGTGCACATAGCAACAAGTGGTCTGGGCTGGCGTTGGGGAAACGAGGAGTGGGACTGGTCTGTCTTTGGGAGAGCTGGAAAGGGTTAAATATTGCACCAGCAGATCTCACAGACTGATTTTACAGGTACTCTGTGCCGGGCAGATGGTGGCTTTATGCAATAACAACACAAACTGATTCAAAAGAAACCGAGTGTAAAGGTTGGCTTTGAGCTTCAAGCTTCACGGAGAAATTGCTTTAAAAAGTGGGATTACGCCCAAGTACGACTTGCATTTCGAGGGAGACTTTTGGTGTCTCAAGTACAAATTTTTAATTGGATTCAGTTCACGGTTTGGAGTAAAAGATGCTGAGTTTTCTGCGAAGAGAAACCAGTTCTCTGTGTCAGCATGTGGATAGATATGTGTCTGGGTATATCCCCCTGCACACACGTGTGTATATAGGTATGTGTGCGTGTGTGTGTATAGGTATAGATAGACACACTTGTGTAGTCTGCAGTCATGTAGACTACGCCGTACGTATACACCCACTGCTGAACTCGTACAGACTCGATATATCAGTATAAAATGGCCACATCTCTTTGCGTGTGTCTGTCCCCGGAAGGGTGGACTGATTGTTTTTGGATGTCTGCAGCTGTTACCTTGAAGGATGCAATTTCATCTTTCATTTATTTTTCCCCATCTAGACTGTATCAGGATAAACTGTAATGCCAGTAAGTTTTCCCTCAAGTTTAATTTTGTTCTCTTTCTATGTGTACTTTCTTTGCTCTCTTATAAGCTGGTTTTTGGTTGTTATGTTTTATTTTTTATTTTATTTTTTAAAAGAATCTGAAATTGGAGAGTGATGTGGGATACAGAGCTGGGGGGTGGGAGGGGGGAAGAACTTACAGTGATTGTATGTGAAAATTTTGTGTTAGGTGTCTCCAAGGAGGAGATGAACTGTTGTTTCCATAGCTTTACAGAAGAGCATCCGAGGAACCTAATGAGCTGATGTTGTGTTTCACTGGTAACTTGTCTGTTTGAAAGCTTTTAAAGAACAACATATGACTAATACCAGGTACTGTATGCACTTCTCCACTACAACAAAGGGCATGCCTGTGTAAAACCCAAACCCTGCTGCTCCAGAACGTTGCGGCGCTTAAGAATAACGTGTCTTGATTCTCGTACTCGTTCGAAGTTACTTTTACTTCAGTATAGTAGAAGAAGGAAAAAAATCCTGTCTTAGATTTTTGAGAGTATTATCAGTTACACGATAACCTTTTCATACAACTTTTATCAATTTTAGGTCTGTGTAACCTCCCAGCTGAGTCTTTGAGTTACTGACGATCCTTTTAGGTCTGTAGACGTAAGGAAGAGGACTTACAAGATCTGGTAGTGAAGTATCCTGCCTAATTCTGGATAAGCTAAGCAAACCAAATCTTTCCTGTGGTGTATTTGAGAGCTAGTCTGAGTTGAGGTAGACCTCAGTGGAAAGCACTTCCCAAAGAACGGAGCTGTTTCATCGTCTTTGAGGGTCGTCTTACTTCGCGTGTGTTTGTTCCAGCTGTGAGCCCTTGATGTGCCACGGGGGCTTGGGCATGAGGTCACAGCAATGGGCTTGGTCAGGAGTCGGCCTTCTTCAGCTGTGTTTCAGGGCTCCGTGGGTTCACTTCTGTAAGACTCCAAGGTTGGCAGCTGCTATAGGATCCCTTTTGCTCTTTGAAGTTTTAACAGCTGTATTTCAAGACCGAGTGGGGGACGGGACTGTTCCCTAGCTGAGCCAGCCAGTTTCCACCTGGCAGCACTGAGGATGTCTGCTTTAGAATAGAATTCCTTTTGCTCTTCAGCTCATAGGCTGTTGCTGCTGAAGCCACCAGTAAGGCTGTTTGCACCCTTGCGTCGTGACTCTTGTTGATGTGTGTTGTCTGAGCACGAACACCAGTTCCTCCATTACTGGGCCACAGTCCGATGTTGTCATCCTCTTTTTTGGTGTCAGCTGGCTGGTAAAGGCCAGCAGGAGACGACTGTCTGCAGGTGGGAAGTCAGATGTAGCAGCAAATCAACGTCTGGCAGTAACCAAGAGGAACATTTGAAAAAGAAACGAAAGGAAAAGAGAATCCTGTAATCGAGGGGAAGACAGTCTGAATCCGGTGCTTCTGTGAGTTTCACCATAAGCATCAGAACACGTGGAGTAGCTTTGTTTCCTTGCACTGTTTAGTAGCTGAATACCTGCTGTATTCTTAAAAAAGACAGTCTTCCTCTGAAGGTCCATCATTATTTGCTTATTTTAAAACATACTGGACTTTCCTAACACATTTCTATGATGCTTAGCTGAAAAGGAACAGCGCTACTCCTAGTCCTTCCAGCACCTTGTTGCCTTCTGCATTGACTTGGGTCATCCGTCCTACTTTCTAGAAGGGAACCAGGTCTAGGATGGGGTGTCCCTGCCCATGGCTGGGGGGTTGGAACTGGATGATCGGGTGGTCCCTTCCAACCCAGAGTGATTCTGATTGTGTAACTTCTCCAGTGAAGTGATCCTGCTGTGGCAGGGGGATTGGACTAGATGATCTTTCGGGGTCCCTTCCAATCCCTGGTGATGCCATGATTCTATGAGCTTGCTGGGAACTGGTTGATGGCCAGCTCTGCCCCTGCATGAACACAGTGTGACTGGGCAGAAGCAGACCAAATACTGCTGTTACCATTCTTGCAGGCGCACTGGCAGCTACCTGTGCAGATGGAGTTGCCCACATACAGGTGGAGCTGTTGAAATGATCAGAAGTGCTTTAAAGTAACGGGTCAAATGCAAGTCCCACCCAGCTGAAACGTTTCAGGTCAAGCAGTCACCATTGTTAACTGAATTGAAGGAACCTGCTGCATGGTTTTAAAGGTGAACAGCTGTGCTTTTAGGGTTCTCTTGGCTATATAGGAGGAAGAGCTCACTGCAGCAGGTCATGCTGTTTGAGGCAAGTCTGGTGTACTGTCCCAGGTAAGCTTCTAATTTTCAGTATGTGTTCATGGGAAGAACTGAGGGAATGTTGCTTACATGTCTTGTCATGTATCTAATGGAAAATACTGTTTTGAATCCCTGGTTATCTTCTTACCCTCACTCTGTTTTTCATCAATGTCATATATTGTGGGTCTGACGTGTGGAAGATTGACGTTGTTTCCTAGCACAGAGGATTTTTTTAATACTTATGTTAATGTTTATCTCATCCTTGCATTTCACACTTGAAGATGCCTAAACTGATCTGAAATGTTTCTGCATGCTAGCAGAGTTTGAATTTAGAATGACCCAGCAGTGCTGCTGCTTAAACAGATGTAACTGGCTAGTAACACTCTTCTCCTGGGTGTAAAATAATCACAGTCAGAAGCAGAATCAGGACCCTGAAACACTGCTGTGATGTGTAGCACAACTGTCTGGACTGGATTTGTGGGGAAAGTAGGTGTAGTCTAAATTCCTGGGAGTGCATATGTCTTCTAGGTTTTTAAACAGGAATTCCTGAAGAAGAGTAGCTCTTTGGTCCATCCTCGTGTAAACTGTTTCTTATCTTGGAAGTCATAGTTCACTTCAAAGACACTTACAACCGTTGTGACAGTTCTATCGCTCGTCTCACAGTAGCTGGTACTTTGTCTTTTCATCACTATTCCAAAAGTCCTTCATTTTCTTATTCCCTCTTCGGTTACTCCAGTGTGTGGGGATAGTTTGGAGTGTTCTACCCTATGCAGTATGGAGGACAGGGCTGTGTGCGCTGCAGATCTCTTGGCTTTTGGAGGGGTCTTCACTGTGTTCTATGACGCTGCTTGTGTTCTTTGCCTGGCTCGCTCTCCTTCTTCCAAACCTTTTCTGTGGCGTATCAATACTCAGTTTACGTAGTTTGATGCTACCTTTATGAGAGGCTCAGTCTTCCAAAAATAGCTGCCTTTAGGACAGTGAATGCTTCTTGATGTTCCATAATGAAACCTTGTCACCGTCCCTGGGTGTGTTTAAGGAACGAGTGGATGCGACACTTAGGGATCTGGTCTAGCAGCTAGATAATAGGATAAAGGTTGGACTTGGTGACCCTGGAGGTCCTTTCCAGCCATGATGATGCTGTGATGCTGTGAACTGGCCCAATAACTCACCGAACAATCACCAGTCTGCCACGAGGAAGTCTGCATACACAGCCCTATGCACTTCCAAACCAACCAACCACATCTGAGTAGAGATTAGTTGCTGTTTTTACAGTTAACTCCTGAACTAAGACCGGCTGTCTAATGCATTTCCGAGGGTTAGAGACCCCACTATCTGCACGTCCTGAAATCTGTGTTAGAGGCAGCCTCAGCTCTGTCCCATTTGCTCCCTTGGAGTCCCATGTCAGCTGAGAGCCAGTCAGGATGATTTGACAAGTCCCCTTTGAGATAACATAACAGGGATTAACTGTGCTGGGTTTGCTCTTTGAGCACTCAAAAAATATACCATTGGAAATTTATAACAGCCTTCACATTAGTCTTCCTTAATTTGACTTCTGGCCGGTGTAAACATATTTTGCCAGCATTTCAAACCCTAAATCTGTTCTGCAAGGTGAATGAAGATAGCTGGCCCTCCTGTACCACCCACTTTGTTCAGCTCAGCAAACAGATTTCCCTTTCCTCTGTTCAAACTTGCACACATTGTCTTGGTCCAGCATACATGAAGCTCATCAATCCCTAAGGATGGCCTGGCCAAGGACAACTGGCATACCTGCAGCTAGGATCGCTCTCCAGAGAAGCTGTCTAGAAGGTGACAGAATCATAGAACGCTTTGGGTTGGAAGGGATCTTCAAAAGTCATCTAGTCCAACCCTCCTTGCAACAAGCAGAGACATCTCCAACTAGATCAGGTTGCTCAGAGCCCCATCCAACCTGACCTAGAATGTTTCCAGGGATGGAGCATCTAACACCTCTTTAGGCAACCTGGGCCAGTGTTTCACAATACTCAGCATAAAAAAATGTTTTTGTTATGACTAGATGATCTTTCGAGGTCCCTTCCAATCCCTAATGATTCTATGAGTCTATGTCTAGCCTGAATCTACCCTCTTTCAGTTTAAAACCATAACTCCCTGTCATGACAGACTTTGTGAAAAAGTCTGTCCCCACTTTTCTTTTAGGCCCTCCTTAAGTACCAAAAGGCCTGAACAAGGTCTCCTGGAGTCTAGTCTTCTCCAGGCTGAAGAACTCCTACTCTCCCAGCCTGTCCTCATAGGAGGTGCTTCATCCCTCTGATCATTTTTGAGGCTTCTACTTGATCTGCTCCAAGTCCATGTCTTTCTTGTTCTGAGAACTCCAGAGCTGGAATGGGTGAGGTGTCACCAGAGCAGAGTGGAGTGGTAGGATCCCCTCACCTGACCTGCTGGCCACACTGCTTTTGATGAAGACCAGGGTGATGCAATTGGCTTTCTGGGCCATGATGGCACATGTTGGTTCATGAATAGCCTTTCATCCACCAATATCCCCAAGTTCTTTGCAGGGCTGCTCTCAATCACATCCCTCCCCAGCATCTATTGATACCAAGATTCACTATGTCACCCTTCAGAAGCAAGAGCTAATGCAGCCACACCATCAGTACACCAGAGATGTAGAGCAGACTTTATAACACGACACTCAATCACAAAGCCCCATACTGAAACCTTCCCGTTGAATTGTCAGGCTAAAGTTGGTAGAATTTAGGATTATGATTTAACTGAAGCAGAAAATTGCTGCTATTTTATTTCTAAGCTACATGATACTCAAGTGACCAGATACTGCAAATGAAAACTGTCCTGGACACTTCCCAGGAGCTGAGGCATGGCATTAATTCTGTGTAAAGCACAGCAGAAGGCAGCAATCTTCTTTCTGTAGCAGGAGTGGTTGGTTGGTGCCCAGCAATCTTAAGAAGATTAAATATCCCCTTAATTTCAGAAGCCTTCTGCTCTGGCTATAAAAATGCTACAACTGCAATAATTATACGACTGATTGTAAAACTTCGGTGTTTGGTTTGGGTTAATACCACAGCTGCTTTATTCCAGAGGGAAAGCAGTGCAGTGGGTCTTACATGCTATCTCCTTGATTACTCATTAGTCGTTGCAGTAGTTGTGGTTTTGCTTCTCAATGGAAAAATGATAGTTTTCTGCTTTACAAAAAAGGGTTAATCTTACAGAAAGGAAAAAAAATACCCCTGAAAGCAAATTTATTCCATTAGCCCATTTTTAAAAATGAAAAGCATTTTAAAAAGTGCTTTTAGCTACCCATTCAAAAAAAGTTTTGGGGAACATGTAACCATCTCTGCAGGTAGACAGTGTTGTGCAAGAGGCATCTCACAAGAGAGACTTCCAGACAGCTCTTACCTCAGAACTACCAAAGGTACTTCCTCTTTCTCCCCTTTAAAGGGCAGAAAAGCTGGGCACTCTACTAGCCAGGCTTTGGGCTATTCCCTACTACTTGGGACATGACCTTCCCTGGTGATGGCACAGGACCTCATCTGTGAAACTGGGAGCAATAGGTTCCCACCAACTGGGAGTAATACGAGGACAAATACAGCCAAATCATGAGCCTCTCTGCTACAAGCAGAGACACGGAGAGACAGGCATGCTGTTTCAGTCAGTGTGTGTAACTCACTTAAATTTACCACGCAGTTTCAACTTGCAATCCCATATTTCCTGTCCTAATCTCACGTACAATGTGGGGTTTGTGCTGTTAAACAGTTTCTCTTTGGTTGCTCCATAGCAATGGGCTAACTGATTCCTACACAAAAGACCAGACTCCATTTCCAGATATGCACACTGGGTTCAAATGGGAGTAGATGGTGCACTCAAGAACAACTGGTGAAGGATAAGCATAGTCACAAAGCATGGAGAAGCTGATTGCTTCTCAGCTTTGTCCAGTGCCTCTGAGTAAAAGTGAGAAAGTTATTTCTTCCTGCCTCAATCTTTTACTCATGTTAATTCTGCCTACTCTATCACATATGTTTCGGGCAAGGGTTGCTCAGCTGTCCACAACCAATGGCGCTACGAGGAGTTAGCAATAATAACTAAGAGCAATGTCAGTATTCTGTTAGAGGAAAGGCTAAACACAGACTCCTTTTAACAACACGTACAGCACGACGGCAACATTATAAAACTATCACAGGCTTGATCAAAGCACACTGAAGTCAATTAATTTCACGGGCTTCAAAGTAGAATGGATGAAGAACAGTATTGTTTAAGGACGCATGTGAACAACACCGAGAGACCCAACAACCTGAAACTGTTCTCCGGTGGCATCTCCCTGAAGGGCTGAAATGGTTTTTTGTCACATATTAAGGGATTATATCAACAAGACTGAAGCCGTAGACGGTCCCAGTAAAAGGAACAATACAAATTACTTAGGAAAAAGAAGTCTGGATAAAATTACCACCTTGAACCTTCAAAGTTTTTGCCTGAAACCAAATCTAAGTCACAGCTTTGCTGCGCAGGGGTGTTACGGGGCAGGACACTGAAATACCTTGTTAGTAGCAGCAAGGGAAAGGATGCAAACGCATCTGTTTAGTAGCGTGTTGCCTTAGGACAACATATGTTACAGGTTGTTTTTGTGAGTTCTTTGATACATGACTTGATCTACACCTTGGGGTTTTTCAAGCTTAAGAAGAAGCAGGAGTTACGATAAGTCCTGATCTGTACAGGCAGTCAATGGTCCTGCTGGCAATTTGTGCCAGAAAAATCTTATTCTTAGGGAGTGTGGTTATTATAACTGTGCTTTAAAACACAACTATTTTATTTTCCCCAATATGCTATTTCTTCTCTGCACACTGCTTTGTGCTACTCTCATCTAACCAGTGAACAAGCTTCCAACATCATCCACCAAAGTACACAATTGTATTTGCATGTGGTATGGGAAAGGGACTATCCTATGTAAGACAAACACCATCCAGCTCTAAGCACTTTTCTGTGCTTCTGGTTTCTTAAAACAAGTCACTCATCACTGCCATGGCCACAGAGCATATTTCTCAGGACCCTACCCACCTCCTGCCTACCAAAACTGAAGAAACGACAAGCACTTTGCCTTCCGTAACAAATATTCCATGTGGGAATGGTGGACAGTGTGAAGTCCCTCCAGCATGGGCAATCAGCCCGATAAAAGAGGAATGATCCTGCAACAGAGATAAGAAGGGAAGTTTCCACTGGCAACAGATGAAATGCTGCTTGATGGGAATTGAGCAGGCATCAACTAGTCTGAGAAAGGTGAGGATTTAAATGTCTAGACAGCCTGTTCCATGCAAGGAGGAAGACTGTGCAACTAGTGAAATACCTCTCACCTTGGTGATTTCCCTAAGCTGAAAGGTAAGTCAAGGTGTTGCTTTCCAGCAAAGCCACTGTGTTCCACTCTGAGTCTTGGGTGCTGGAGTTTTTGATCTAACATCCTCAGGATCTAAGAGCAGGAACTGGTTATTAAAGTGGCAGCAGCTATGAGGGAACACAGTAGACAACTGCAGCCCAAGAGGGAGGGACAAACTGGCTTTTATGTCACACATTACTACTTCTGAGCAAGGAAAACGTAACTGGCAATAAAATACAATGAGAAAACCAAGCTGATCAAACACTCAGCACTGAAAACAGTTGTCATTAAGAAGAAACTGATTTAACCAGCCACAAAGTAGCCCATAATGACACATTTGAGCTTCATCCTGCGAAAGCAAAGGACATGCTCTTGGAAAATAAGCCAAATGCCTCATAACATACAGAACATAAAAGTAGAGGCACCTGTAGTGCAAAGACACTGTGAATATTTTCAGTAGCAAAACCAAGTTCACACGTAACAAGACAGAAAAGAGGTTTCACTTTCTTCTGTCTTAAATGTCGCTTACTCAGCAACTTTCACTCCACTCTGAGCAAGAAGGACACTACACAGGAGCGAAGTGGGGCATCAGTAAGAAACCAGCTATGCATCAGGACTTTCCTTAAATCCACTGGAACAGTCTAGCAGGTCTAAAGACTGATTCACAGTTCAAGCAAGATAGGATCAGACACATTCTACAGAAGCCAAAAGATAGCAGATTGAAGTAAAATAAACCAAAAGCCAGTGCAATTGCCCTGGAAGAAAGGCTGTTGTATTAGCTGACTGTAAAAGCAGCTCCAGAAAGGAGGACAACAATACTGCATGAAGGATTATTCTCTAATACTACAGCAAGTATTGGCAATGTGAAGAAGTGCAAGAGCAACTTCCTCCTCAAAACCCTTTGCCTCTACTATTAATAATTTCTTATCTTTCAAGAAGTCCTGCCCAGATACAGATAACCCTGAAGTCTGGGAAAATTCAAATTGACCTAAAAATGAGGCAGGTCAGACCTGACTACCATCTGTATCAGACTTACAGCACAAACAGTAATTAACTGCAGCTAAAGGACCTACTGCAATTTTTCTCTCCAGAGCTGTGGGCATGGTGAACTTCATCTGCACAAGTGTCTGTTAGCACAACACATGGAGTGGTCCAGGAGAAAGCGGAAGGATTATGCTACAAACAGTTCAGCAGCCTTCAAAAGCCTTCACTATGTTAATAGTCTTTAAAGTGACATTTCAGACAACCAGTGGCACCTGGTCCAGTTGCTCGCAGCTCCACTTCCATCTAAACCCTTTGCTGCTCATCTCCAACCCCATGGGCCAAGGTGAGGAGGGCTTGTGCCTGCCTACTCAGTGCTAAAATTTATTGGTTAGGCAAGAGGAGAGGACACAGGATTCTCCTTCGGTTTCTTGTGCACATTCTCATCTACAGCTGCTGAACGTAACTTTAGCAAACATCAAGGAGAACAGGAGGCTTTGCTGAATTAAAATAGTTAACATACTGGCTAGTCATCGTTCCCTTTGAAACCAATACCCATCTGGGATTTGACTTCATGAAGACTGCTACAGTCTTTCCATACCATGTCCCAAAAAAGTTCAGATGGGAAGCACATTGTTGTACACTTCATGCAGGCCCACAGAAAAATTTGGTTCAGCGTGCACAAGCACACAAAAGCTTTTTATCTCCAGGGACCTAACGTTCGATAACTGTCATTACGAGCATTTTATTCTGCTCACTTAAGTAGTGCTATCAATAACCGTCCTCTGCACTAAAGACAAACGTGCTCTGCTTTCCCAAGCAAAGGAAAACAAATTGGAGACTTAAAACACCCATCAGTTGTTCGCTCTGGCAATTTGATCACTATCTTTTTTTAAAAAATTTATTTCCAGAAGACCCCTCAGGCCAGATAACAGTCACTCACTGCCTGCACTGCTGCGCTTCAGCCCGCAGCGTGTGTATTTTTTGAGAGCTTCAGTGAAATATGAGCGAGAGGCACAGATTAGTATCTGGCCTGGAATTACGTTTTGAACTCTGCAAAAACGGATACAGCAGGTCAAATTCTCCTCTCAGTTACACCAGAGTGGCATTCCAACGAAGAACAGAAAATCCACGTTTTAACCCTCATTTTTTAAGTTATTTATACAACCCAGAATGATGGGGGGCAGTTTTAGAAGGATTAAAAACATTTGTAAGAAATCCATGGCAAGCTGCATGTACACAGCTCATTGGCACATCAGCTGGGTGCTTGACTGAGGAACAAGGAAATGTGTGGCTCCTACTGCCTTGCAAGTCTCCTGCTTCTTCTGTGGCAATTCCTGGAGCCTAGCTGAGTTTTCCATACAGTAGAAATTTAGTTGCAGCAACACAGAGCTCAGCAGGGGCAATTTTACTCTAAAACTCAGCACTCCTCTGTTATTCTGATTTACTCTGCTTTAACAGTATAAGACACACAGACTTCCACACCATGGCTGGCTGGATGCTGCTCCACATGTTATTTAGTCTGATTACAGAATCACAGAATCACTCTGGTTGGAAAAGACCCCTGGGATCATCAAGTCCAACCATCTACCCTACCTTATAAGTTGACCCCTAAATCAGATCCCTCAACACCTCATCCAAATGATCTTTAAACACATCCAGGGATGGTGACTCAACCACCTTCCTGGGAAGCCCATTCCAGTGCCTGACCACCCTTTCTGTGAGAAACTTTTTCCTAATATCAAGTCTAACCTACCCTGTTGTAACTTGAACCCGTTCCCTCTTGTTCTATCACTAATTGCTTGTGAGAAGAGACTAGCACCACCAGCCTTTCCACAACCTCCTTTCAGGCACTTGTAGAGAGTGGTGAGGTCTCCTCTCAGCAATTACATCTCTTATCAGCCCATTACATTGAAGACATCACTGGAAGCATACCCAAAAAACAGTGAGATTTCCTTTGAAATGGGAAGAACCAGCATAAATGTAATGTTAAAGGAAAACACTGAAAGGACGGCACAATACAGTCTAAGGGATGGCTGGTGTGGAAGCAATGCAGGGCATTTCTGATGTGCACACAATAAAAGCAGCGCTGGGAGCTACAAACACAGCTGGATACACAGGTGGGTGCAAGTGTGAGTTGAACCCATATGCACGTGAGAATGGGATTTAGGCTTTGTACCCGTGGTGCTGTTGCACCAGAGCTATTGAAGAGACAGTATTGGCCCTACTCTTGCACTTGATTACAGTGGAGACGTACCGGGGGTAAATTTCATCCCATGCTTCTAAGCAGTTGGCCAAAACAATAGAACTGCAATCCTTAAACATCCTCAGACCCTTTCTTCTTTTTATTCCCCCCAAAAGGTAGCAACTTCCCTTTACGTGCACAGACTCACATTGCTCAGAAATATCAGCCACTTCTCCTCTGCTCCAGCTCTGGTAAGTCAGGTAATAGAAGCTTCAAAGGAGAATCACAGTTTAATGGAGCTGGACTTGCCAAAGAAGACAAAGGACTTACATTAGATTTCTTTTGGCTTATTTACATGACTTATCTTTTTAGAAATTCAACTTCCTTCCAAAGCTGATAATGAGGTGCCTTGGAAAAAAGTAATATAAAATGGAATGGTTTATTTTGTCGCCACACAAGCTATTATTTTTGTGATAGAGTGTGTCTGGTGTAAAGTTCAGAAACAATGGAAGTAATAGTCTTTAGGCAAAACATGTAACTGCTCCTGATAACAGTCTACCAGGAAAAAATGGCATTTCTCAGAATTCTGCATAACAGCATGGACAAATACCTTCCAGCAGCGGCTGTCACGGTTAATGTCTGCTCTAAGATCTAAAACCAAGGATGGCTTTTCACTCAGATGCTATTTGTAACTTCTTTTTCTTCGTTTTATTCCTTTTGCCTGGGCAGAGAACAGACACTTCTGAGACGGGAAAAGAACCATTAACGCACTAGATTAAAATATTTCCATGCATTTCAGCCCTTGTTATTTTGTCTTGGACACAAATACCTCCAATTTCTCCACTGCGGAGTCCTCATAAAATCACAGGCCAGCTGACATTTTCCAAAACTGACCTCTGAAGTGTGCCAGTGAGCCTTGTGACGGTGAGATTTTAGTGAAGGAGAACCAGAAACACAGTAATTGGATAATTTGAAATGATGATGGTAACAAGCGATCAAAACACAGGCAAGGTGGTTTGCCCCAGTTTGTCACTTAGCAGCTGAGATGCCTGGAGATTTACCCAAAACAACAGAGGGGAACAGATGACCAGAAAAAGGGTGGAGCGAAACATCCCACTCTGCAGGGTGTCGCCTTCAGCACTTAAACAAACTGCTTCTTTATGGTTTGCATAAAATCCTGACAAGTAAGCACTCACCAAGCACATCTGACAAATTAATCTGAGGGTCTACCCGTGTGACTTTATCCCAAATAACTACCACAGTCAAGTCATGCTGCAGCTGAATCTGAATTCACTTGAGAAGCACTCCGTTCTGGCCCTAAGATTGCTGTTCCAAACATTTTCCAACATACACATGAGCAAGCAAACAGCTTGCGTGCTTGAGTCTCACTAAAATAAAAAATAAAATAAAATTCCATGTCATGAAATAAAAACATTAGAGGAAAACTATGTGTGCAATAATCAAACAAAAATAAAAAGCTCTGGCATGCTTGAGCAGACAACCCAAAAATAGTTTCCAAAGAGATTCTCTACATTTCTAAAAATAAAGGCTGTCATAATAAGAGCAAGTTGCAATAGCAAATCTGCCTGAAAAAAGTCCTGGATCTTATGTGTGTGAACAAAAAGACACGGAAGCAAGAATTTTTACAGGTCACTTGACTAAATAGTGTTCTGCATTAACCCTCATTTTTGATACTGCTCAGCTTCTTTCCTTTTGGACCAGACCAAAACCCAGAAATACCGATGAACACATGTTGGGGGGTAGAGAGAAGAAGGAAGATTTAGGTTGTCATCACTGAAAAAAATGCAGTATCAGTCATGTGCTAAAATCCCAGAGAGTTGTCATTTTATCTAACTGATTAACTCCTTCCATAAATAAAACTCAATTTTTCTCCATAGAGGCTATAAATCAAAATGCATCTGGGAGCTGTGTGAGAAGGACAGCCTGGATGGGACCTGAGCTCAAGTTCAGGGCACAGCTTAGCCTCATTCCACCAAAACTAGAGTCTAGGAGGAAAGTAATTTGCCAAAGCATCCATTTGACTGACCACCTTGTATTCATTGGGACATCACATGTTTGCAAATAAAGCTGCTAAAAGCAAAAGAGGTAGCTGCTCTGCCTTCACACTGATGTGAAAGGCAGATGTTGCCTGTAGCTTTGCCCATCACAATTTTATTCTCAGTTTACTCACCACCCCTTGTTTTATGGCTCATCCTGTGGTAAGATACTGGAAGTCAGAGCTGCTTACTGCCAGTCTGAACTTCGTGCTGGTGTTTACAGTGCCTCATACTGGCAGCCTTTGCTGGAAAACAGTTTGGAGAATATTGAGAAACATTCTCCAGTCATTCCAGTGGGAATCCATGAGAGATCTGAATTAACCTTGGCCAAAAAGGAAGTGAAAAGGGTAATAAAGATAATTAGTGAAGACAGCATCCTGCCCTCAGATAGAAATGGGTGACTTGGCCGCTAAGCAAATGCTTGAGCAAATAAATTTGGCATCCATGTTTCTAACCACAGGTCACTGCGAGGCATATCACCATCACTGCCCTTTGTAGCACAGGGGAAGGTCATTTCCCAAAGAAGCAGGTCCCCAGGAGTACTCCACATGGGCCAGGAGAGCCCACAAGAGCTGTGCCACAGCACAAAAGGCAGCATGAGGTAGCAAAATCAGTTCATCTCAACCTCTTATTAAAACAACTGAGCCTCTCTGCAGCCTTCCAGGTGTGAGAAAAGCTTCTTGCGTTTGACAGAACAAAATGTCAGTGACGTGGCCAATGTCCCAATCTTCCCAGGCTCCCTCTCATCAGGAGTTTAGTGATATCATCCCAGACTCAGCTCATCCCATGAATTCAGGCTATGCCAATGCAGTCTGGATGCCCTTTCCCACCCTGCGTTTTCACCCCTCCATCGTTCAGACACCTTTTTTTTCACATTTGCCTGCAATCAAATGGCAGTATGTTACTGTGGGACTTCTGCAAACCCAAATATTATTTAACTGTGATTTCTCACGGGGAGCTCCTGTGAACACTGTCCTTCCACACCACATAAGATCACAGGCAAATGGGCAGGAGCCTTTTGAAGAAGTCAAACGGAATATGGCAAACGCACTGAACCCAAAACTAGAAGACAACACAGTAAAGAATTAGCCCTGATTTCTTGAGTTAAACTGGCACATGAGTTGTTCAGCTGTGGCTCATCTCTAGTGGAAATGCAGTATATGCTGAGTATTTCAATAATGTAGTGAATGCAGTTAGCACAGAAACACAAGCCCAGAGAAGCATATGGCTGGTTTTACAACATGGTTTCTGCTCAGACTTCAACCGACTTCCATCTATCCAAATGTTCTTGAAAAATACCTAAAGGTCAGTTGTAGAGACCCATACCCATGTAGGTGTACACGCTAGCCAGGAAGCCACGAGAAGGCACAAAACACAGGTGAAAACAAGTAACTGGAACTTTTCACTTGAGTTTTTTACTCCTAGTTTGAGGTAATTTTTGTACTACTTGTTTGGGGCTATTTTGGATGCCTTTATGTGTGCAGGCTGGCACAGTAAGGCAGACAGACCGGACCTCCAGGCCCACTAAAACTCCCACTGCTCCAGAGGAAATAGCTCTGAGAACATCTGTGCTTAGAGTTGGTTCCGGAATAACAATTTTGCCATCAGCCCCGTGGCACTAGTTTTATTCCCAGTAAGCTCTCAGTCCAGATGAGGAATGAATGCTGAGCTCGGATGCCTGGAAAGAGAAGTTTGCACTCCAGAATCAGCATCTAACAATGAATTGATGCTAAAATATCCTGTTCCAGAATTTCCAAGTGCTAGTGCAAGAGAAGCAAAGTGGGCTCCCTGGTCAGGTCTCTGTGCCAGCTAAACCTGCAGTAATTCTGCCTTTGATCGTGCTCCCCTGAAAGAACAAGAACTATTTTGGTTGCAAAAGGAATGTTCCATAGGAACAGCAGGAGGCAGATCCTGGAGCCTCAACTTGCCCGTTACACTGGCCGATATTCAGCCAATGTTCCTGGCAAAGACAGAGGGGGTTTACCTGCACACGGACTTCACGTTTCAGCCCCGAGGCGCTATCGATACCTTTAAAAGAAAGCCTCTCTGCCATCAAAGCAGGAGCGCTGGGGAATGAAGGGGAAGGCTGAAAGCTCCTAATGAAGGGAAACTTTTCTATGGAGAAATTCCTTGGTGCGGGCAAATTAGAACTGGAAAAAATCAAAGCTCTGGAGGGTTTTATGCAACAGTAGCCAAAACCTTGAAAGAAAACATTGTTAAAGGTTTGTATGTTCTCTTTTCTTTGGAGGGACCGTGTCTTCTGGAGTGGCCTACATTCTCAGGCTGAATGCTACAAATTAATTGCTTTGCATCCTCTTCCCTACCCCCACCCCCTCTTCTTTCTCTCTCCAGCTTAGCTCGAAGCCGGTGAAGTCTTGGCCAGGGTCCGTAATGAACTGGCAGAATAAAGAGATGCTGGACTAGAGGAAGGTGGGGGGCTGAAAGCCTGCTAATAAGACCAGGATCCCCTACTTACACGGTGCCCCACCGCGGGGAAGCCATTAAAGACCTGCAGAATAGAAGAGAAAAGGAAGAAAGTTCTTACAGAAAGACCTCCCCTCCCTGGGCCCTCTTCAGCACTTTTTCAGAACAGGGCTCTCGACATGGCTAATCCCTCCACCGCTTAATGAACTACAAGCTTCCCTTTCACTTGGACAAAAGTTTCTTTTCCTTTCTCGGGCCTAATCGCAGACAAATGGTCCCCCCACTATGCTGCCTGTTAAAAACCCATTCCCTTTTCTGAGGCTGCGAGGCAGGAGGAATGCCACTGGCAAGAATAGGTACCCTTGAAATGAGCTCCTTCTGCACTTCTGAGAGATAAGTGGGAGATGACATTGGAGCTATAATGGAAAAAATAATTCCACAAGGCAGCATCTGTTGTTTCAGTGGATACGGCCCCATTTTTGTTCCAGAATGCTTCTGTGCATCTGTCTGTATCTTTTCTGTCAGTGAAACAATTACCTCCCGCCCGCTCTCTCCCTTCACACACATATATTACTGCTAAGAATGTTGCACGGCTGCACAATAAAGCTGCCACAGCCTCTGCTGAGTTTTGTACAGACCCGACTTCCAGCAAGGAAGAGTTACCAGTTGGCTTCCAATATGAAATAGGAGGCATGACTTTCACAATTTATTACTATGCAATGGGTGGGATGAGCTCAAGCGTGGCCAGCTCCATACAGGATAAGGAAGATATTGAGTATAAAAGAATTAAGCATCCAGATTTTATTTGGGTATGTAAATAACTGTCCCATTTCAGGATAGTAAAAAGGCAGAGTGTTTGCAGCTCTCACTTCTGCTATGCAATGATAAAACCAGCACATTTTTAGTGCTTTGCCTTCCAAATGCAGTAAGATTTTTTCATTTTAGATGACCATTCAAAGCTGATTTTCTCAAGTTTATAAAACACACCAATATCACTGCTGGGTCTGCCAAACTTCCCTCTAGAGCTAATGTCCGCTGTCTCACGCTCCTGTGTGACAAGAAGATGTATAGATTTTAAATCAAGTAGGAACTGTTTGAACATCTAATCTGAACTCCCATCTAGTCAGTGCTGCTGTATTTGGCTAAAACAGTTTCCAGGAAAGCTTCCAGAAATAAGCTGAAGACATCAAAAGATGGAAAATCCATCCCTTCCCTTGGCAGTTGGTCCCAGTGGTTTTTCACCTCCACTGCCTGGCTAGTTTCTACTTTGCTTTTGTTCAGACCCACCTTTAAGTACTCCTATCAGCTTATGCCTTTCTTTCACTAAATTAAAAGAGCTGTTTAATTACCTATATCTCATGCCCATGAAATACCTGCACGCTGCAATTAAGTCACTGCTCAATCTTCCTGTTGATAAGGCTTACAGCTGAAGTTCTTTAAATGTCCTTCCTTATGGCCCTGCCTTCATCCTGCCAACATTTTTGTAGCATATATATGTATATATATATATACACACACACACACATACATATGATCTTAGCCCCTCTGATATGTCAGTGTGTGTTCTTTGTTTGTGTGCAAACACAAACATGTTGTGTGCAAACATATCTCTCCCTATTTCACCAAATGCTGTTCACACGGCAGAACCACCTCCTGCTCCAAACAAATGAGACCACCATATCCCTTTTCCAGTGGCATAATTTACATCCATATACAGTACTATTTAATAAATAGAGGTACCTAGCACGTAAAAGCACCTTTCTAGGTCTTCTGTGGGAACAGATAATCTCTATTTTCTGGGGGAAAGGCAAACCTCAGTTTATTTGCCAGACGATCTTTAGTTACTGGATTTGACAAGAAGGAAGAGAGAAGGAAAAAGTCTCAAGCCTACCACAGCACAGTGTCTTAGGACACAAGAATCCCTCGTGCTCACAATATAAGAAAATGCTGGAGTTTCAATCCATGTCCCAGTAGACTTCATATCCAGTTATATTTAGGGGGTTTTTTTGGGGGGGGGGGAAA
>JAOXOE010000405.1:43769144-43792747 GCA_028565055.1 Phoeniculus purpureus
CCAAATCTGTATGTGGTTTAAATGAGGAGCTGTTGGTCAGTTAAGGCCAAATAATCACAATGGATAAGTTTATATCTATAAGCAGGTCAAATAAGACCCCAAGCACATCTCTGGGGCATCAAACATTTTGCATTGCCTTTCCTCTTACAAACCACCATAGCAATAGGAATTGCAGTTTCCTAACAGGCCCCTGTCTAAATATTCAGAGCTTTGAGCATGTCAGCAGCAGCCCACAGAACCAGTCTGGAAACTCACAGAAGTGTTTTCCTTGCAGAACTCCCAGGAGGTCTTGCTCCTGCTCTGCTCCTCTACCACTATGCTTCCACCCGTGCTCTGGATAGACCCAATGAGTCCAGAAGAAGAAATGACAAGTAGGAACACTAATATGATCAGAGCTCTGCAAAGCAATCTCACATCACCACATACTGCAGAGGAGAGAGAAGCTAAAATCCAACTAATAGCTAATAGGAGCTCTGTGGGTTTGAGCCCACCTTGAACCACCACATTTCTTTAAAATATGGGTGATGACACACATTTGGACAAATGAGGCTTTAAACTGAACTTGTAACAGCTATACAGAGGAAGGGAAATGCATTTCTGACAGAAGACATCTCTTCTAAGGCTCTTTCTACCACTACACAGTGAATTATGGCTCTCTTAGGAGGGGCTCTCCCCATTCTAATGTCAAATTTAGGTCAATCTTTGCCTGTGCCTGCAAAACACCTAGGACCAGTGACATGTATTAATACATTCAACCATGCATTTCGGAGCAGGCTCAGTTTCAAAGGGCTGGGGATTGAGTTCTTACTTCTCTCGCACTTTTGTGCCCATCAGTACTTGCAGGGTGAGGAACGGGAGGAGGGGACTTCCACCCAGCAAATCAAGCAGCAACAAAACAAAAGGAATCCCGTTCAACGATTCCCAGCAGCAGATTAAGCAATGAAAGCGACATACGAGTCCTTTGTGTGTTATTTTTACAACTATGTTCATTTTTCCTACATTACTAATACACTACTAGAAACCAGACACCATGCCCGATAATGCAAAAACAAGACAAAAGAATGGAGCCAAGAAGGGAAAGAAACAGAGTGAAAAATGCAAACCAGTAAACTATTCCTCTTAGCAAACGTTGAGTACCAGCAAGGGCACATTAAGCTGGGCCCCCAGACTCACACAGCAATGAACTAGGGGCAGAGCAGCAGATGGTGGTACAGCAGATTAGAAACCACTACCAGCTGCCTGTCTGGAGAGCTTTGTTTGGGATCATGGACCTGAGGATAGAGCAAAAATCTGCAGCAAGAGACATCAAAATGTAGGCATCCTTGAAAGAGGAAGAGTCCAGTCCTCATGGAGATTTAATCTGCTTGTATGGATTCCCTCCTGCCAGTGTCGGATAAAGTAGACAGAAAGGTTTTGTGAATGTGTTACTAGAAAAAGTAACTGGATTATGTTAACGATGTGAACCTGCACTGCTATCAGCAGCTCTAAGTCAAAATGTACTGTCTGAGGGGCACACTTCAGAGACCAGCAGGTGATTGTCTAGTGATCAGCTTAGAAATGAGTGGGAATGAAAAACCCCACCATGGTCTGTGTACATCCTAGAATGAAACTCTAAAAATGGACTGCCTGTTTGTGTGGGTTTTTTCAACACAACTTACACACTCTGACCAAGTAGGAAAGGAGCAGCAGGTCTTAGAGTCTTTCCCCTTTTGCAGAGAAAGATGTGCAGTGTGCTGAATTCTCCATGTTTGGTTTTTGGCCATAAGGATCCAATGTGCTAAGACTTCTAGTACAGAAACATACCTGTATTGGGAGAGTTTTGAGGGTACCAATGTGCTTATCCAGTATTAACTAATCAATTTTCATTAGTTCTCCTTTACCCTTTTATCCCCATTGTCTTACAGGTTTAATTGCAGTGTGATACGTTAGCATTTCCCCATTAAGGTGCCATTACAGAGCAATACTGTTCTCCTAAAGTGCTGGTAAAACGTGATGTGCAACAGCGGAGGGATGATCGTCTTTCCTGTTGACTGCTTGGAATAGTGACTGCAGCACAGCTGCTGAGAGCAGAGAGCACTGCAGCACTGTTGAGTGTGCAACAAATGTCCGACCAACTATTTCATTCAGAATTTCCTTCACAAGGTCACCTTCATATTAAATGTTTCTCAATTAAATTCCCATTAAATACCAGCAGCTACTAGTTTATCAGTGTATCTTGAACTACAAAGTGACAAATAGCACACGTGGCCACAAATTAAAGAGGGCAAATGAACAGCTTCAAACTCTACTAGATGTAGCCTTTTCCTTGTATGACCAGAGCTATTTTCCAGAGAAAAGCTAGAGGAAAGCCTGTGAGGAGATGTACTGTATCAGGATGGGCAAATGTGCATGTATACATTATTTATGCCTACAGCCTTCCCAAGTGCCTTGTGCAGAAGAGTACAGTTTCTTTAGTGGTGATGTCCAAGCAACAACTTCTGTCTTAGCTTTAACCAGTGAAACATTCTGACAATAAACTACAGCAAGCCACACGTTGCATCCATCATACTGAACCAGTGTATGCCTGCACTAGCATTTTTGAAAGCACTTTTTACTTGATGAACCTGTAATTCTATTCAGTGGTTCAGTACGTGTGCTGCATGGGATAGGAGAGTCCTTCATGGTATTCACAAGGCCAAAGAGCTGAAGCAAATCCATTAATCACATAATATTATTCCAGGTATTTAGCTGTGGAAACAAGATCAAGACCTGGCTTATGATCACAAAAAAAAAAAATATCCTTTGTCTCTCAAGATTAATGGCGAAGAAAATGCCATTTGCACACGTACGAGGTTTACTGATGTAGATGTCATCCTGGACCAAAGAGGACCTAAAGTGTTGGCTAAAGCAAAGTAATTAAGAATTTTGCAGCAGTTCAGATTTGGGACTTCGGTTGTCATTCCAACCAAGTGTTGATCTCTTTCTATTCCAGCGTCTTCTAACCAAAACAGATGAGTCTCAATCTCTCTTGAGAACACAAAGCTCCAAATAGCCTTGAAGCTTTACTGTACAATACCTACACACATAGATTTTAGGATTGCACCTTTGTCTCAGCAGGACCCCATTTAGTTTATGAGGAAGTATCTTCATTAAATTATTTTTTAAAAAGAATGAGAAAAGGAATCTGATAAAAACTGCTCCTCATTAATGTTGTTGCCACTGTTGTAAAGAGCAAATGTATGGAAGTGAATTACCTGTCCAGTACAGCACTAATTCTTTACTGCCCTATGTGTACAGTGTATATATAACAGGATGTATATATAATGTGTGTGTATATATATATATATATATAAAATCTGCATGACACAGATTAAACCTTTTCCATTTAGTACAGGTGCTCAGAGAGCTGGTATTTTACATTGTATTTGTCAACTAAGACTTTGCTAAGAAGTAAAGCATACAGGCTACCCCAGTAAGGCTTTTTCCAAGACAACTGATGACATGAGCAGCAAGATACCTCACCACTTGCTCTGTTAAGGAGGATTAGTGGCTTGCCAATGATGCCATTCAGTGTGTCTCACCAATTCATATTGGGAGCTGTGGGAAGGGAGTAGTTGGCAAACTTTGCCATTTCCATGAGGAATAAACCTTGATTAGACTTACCAAGGCAAGCACTGGCCTGGCGTCCCACCTGGTGCAAAGGTCAGGGCCAGAGGGGCCAAGCCAAGTGCTGGCCATCATCTGCTGAACTCTTGCCATTCCCCACACAGACAAGGCTCTGCTTTCCCAATACATAGCTACAGCCAGACCTGGCGATGCTATCCATTGGTGATGCCAGGACTTTCACCTTGGCTTGACTTCTCCCATTTGGATGAGAGTCATCTTTAGCAGCAGACAGGCTGACGCCTGACAAGGGCTGCAGGGAGGATACAATCCTTCAGCAATGACCAAGGGCTCCCTTTTCTCTCACCTCCAAGTCCATGCTCCAACTCCAGAGACAGCAAAGGGACAAGTCTATGGTGATCAGGAGTGTTGGACTTCTCCCTTGTTGCTCAGAAGATGAAGGCTAGAAATGTAGTCCCTCCACCCACTGCAGAGTTGGTTGAGCTTCTTGTAAAGCTAGTGCTCATTGTAATGAAGGCACAAGAAATCTGTTAAACTAAAACCCAACTATAATGGTCTTTTCTACATCAAAAGAGAACGTAGAAGCTTTGTTGCTTTCACAATAATAATAATGAAAAGGATCACTTCTCAGGAGAAACAAATTAAATATTTGTCTTCTTTGCTGGTAGAAAGGGTGAGGTTTCTCTCATCTGCTGCACAAGTAACTCGTGTGTGCTCTCCTCGTGTAACATTATACCTCTCCACCATCAAAGAGTGTGGGTAGATTTTAATCACTGCCCTTACTTGCTCTGCTTACAAGCCTTGCTTTAGAAGACAGGTCTCCCTTCAGAGATGGATTTTACTGTCAAATCCCTCTTTTCAATGCCATACCTACTGCACAGGATCACAAAGAAGGGGGATTGTTTAAACACAAAACCACAACCGTTTGATCACAGCAGTGGTATCACTTGGAAATTCTGCAGAATCTTTCAAATCTTCAGGTATTTATATTAAGAAAAACAGTTAATCTCTGCTCCAAAGATTTAGTATTTCTCTTCACCAAACAGAGTTGACTTCAACTCAGAAAATGAGAATGTCTCTTGCAAGTGGAATACATATAAATAAATGACAGTCCCCTTTTCTATGCATTGGAGATCTGCTTTAAGATCAGCCCAAGCCAAAAGCCAGGATCTAAACAACCTCAGGTTGTGAAAACATGTGGATACAACAGAATCAAGGCAAATCACCAGCAACATATAAAGACAATACCCTGCATCAGATAAATTAGGGATCTCTTCCTCATTTGAACCAGACACAAATAAAAGCAGAGTCCTTTCTTCACTTGAAATGTCATTCTAGAATATCAGTATTGTTTGTGTATTATTTCTGATTCAAGCACTATGCAAAATGGTAAGTTCTTTGAAAGGAAGATGAAAAAATTTAAGGACTAAATATACAAAAAATCTTGAAATAAGTACCCACATGGCTGTACCCCAGTGACCTTACAAAGATGTACATTATGAGTATGCAAAAAGAACCAACACAGAGCTCTTATGACAACCCTGAGAATGGAACAAATTGGAGCACGTGCAAAAATGCAGAACAGTGGTCAGTGGGACAGTCTCCAGTTGCAGGTCTGTATCTCGTGGAATCCCCTAAGGGTCGGTAGTGGGACCAGTCCTGTTCAATCTATTCATTAATGATTTGGGTGAGGGATTAGAGTGCACTGTCAGCAGCTTTGCTGATCACACAAGGCTGGGTGGTGTCGCTGACACCCCAGCAGGCTGTGTTGCCATTCAGCAGGACCTGGACAGGCTGGAGAGCTGGGCAGGGAGAAATTTAATGAAGCATAACAAGGACAAGTGTAGAGTCCTGCATCTGGGCAAGAGCAACCCCAGGTACCAGTATAGGTTGGGGACTGACTTGTTGGAGAGCAGTGTAGGAGAAACGGACCTATGGACAGTAGGATGACCATGAGCCAGCAATGTGCCCTGGTGGCCAAGACCACCAACAGCATCCTGGGGTGGATCAGGAGAGTGGTTAGAAGAATGAGAGAGATCCTTCTCCCTCTCTACTCTGCCCAGGTGAGACCACATCTGGAGTATTGTGTCCAGTTCAAGAAGGACACGGAGCTGCTGGAGAGAGTCCAGCATAGAGCAACGAAGATGATGAAGGAAGTGGAGTACCTCCTTTATGAGGAAAGGCTGAGGGAGCTGGGTTTTTTAGCTTGGAAAAAAGGAGATGGAGGGGTGACCTCATTAATGTTTATAAGTATGTGAAGTGTGGGTGTCAGGAGGAGCCAGGCTCTTCTCAATGTCATCTAGTGATAGGACAAGAGGCAATAGATGTAAGCTGGAACACGGGAATTTCCATATAAATAACAGAAGGAGCTTCACAATGACAGTGATGGAGTGCTGGAATGGGCTGCCCAGGTTGGTTATGAAGTCTCCTTCTCTGGAGACATTTAAAATCCGCCTGGAGATGTTCCTGCGTGACTTGATCTAGGTGATCCTGCTCTGGCAGGGGTATTGACTAGATGATCTTTCAAGGTCCCACCCAATTCCTAACATCCTGTGATTCTGTGAAAATGCAGAATTTTCTTTATGGTAATTTCTGACATGTCAACATTTGTTTTTTATCTGGAGTCCATAATGTTGACATCTTTTAATATCTGTCTAATTAACCAAATCATTAAACTTTTTCATTTCACTATGGAAAAAGCTGGTCACTGGACTGTCTTCTGCTCCTCATGCAGGCTGCCTTATGGGAGCTGTAGTTTCTGCCCATTGCATCTTCTCAAAAGTATTCAGGAAGACTGACACTTGCAATGGATCAAACAAGTTTGGACAAGGGATACAGGTATTGTGCTACAAAAATAGCCAATGGGAAAGAATGCAAGACTGAAGTATATGTGCTAGAAGGTGCTCGCTGCATTAATAGAAGCAACTTAATACCTTATTGAATTGACTCACAGCAAAGTAAGTTGAGTCAGATTCAACAAAATGAAAGATCTTAATTTGAATCACGTATACTCAAATAAAACGTCTTTGGGATTTTCCCAACAGAACTGGTATTTTTGGCAGAATCAGAAGTTTTCTGAATTAATGGATTTATAATTTTATGGAAATTCCATTTTCCATTAGAAAATGTCACTGTGAAAAAGCTTCAAATAAATGTAATAAACTTTGTTGTTGAGGCAGCAACTGTCTGTCTGTTCATTTTACACTGGCTAATACCATCAGGTCTCAGTTTGCTTTGGGGCTCTTAGATGCCACCTTGTTACCAATATAACTAAATAGTAGGAAAAATACACTCCCACTGCCTCGTTTTGTAACAACAGGCTTTTCGGTTTCTCGTGGTGTATTTGTTTCATCTCCAAGTCATAAATCAATTTTACATTCATGAATTTCCTTGCACTGCCATATAAAGAACTTGTGCTTGGATCATGGAAGAAGCTGGCAAAGCTTCCTCCCCCTGGCAAAACTTCACTGAACACGGCTCAAATGTCAAATTTACTATGAAAACACGCAGAAGAGAAGTCTCACATTGATTCCTTGTACTTCACCGGCACACCACCAAATAGGTCTTCTCCTGTGGCTAGCAATTCATAGGCAGATTTACGCTCAGCTTCTTTCTTGTGGCGCACACTTATTCCTCCGGGCAAAGAGAATTTATTTTCTAGGCCTGGGGGAAAGTATTTGACAGCAACTGATCAGGATGAAAGGCTGCTGTGTGCCTTTCCAAGTCAGTGAAACGTGGTAACGCACCGTTTCCAGAACTTGTACTAGCGCGGCTTCAAACATATTAGCAAAACAGCCCCATCAATAAATCCTCAATGAATGCCCTAGCACATTGCTGCCTTATCACACGAGTGGAAACAACAAATGTGCCACTCCAGTGATTGTTTGATGTGAAACCATGTGGAACGCCTCATTTGGAGAGCAGCCCGGTCGGCCTCTCTGAAACCGATTCCCCTCGCGCCATGTTAACGAACACCGGAGCATGAAATCCAACCTCGCATCTGCGCTGCCGCAACCTCGTCTTGTGCCCGCTACGTGTCAGCGTCTGTTTTTATTTTCTGGCACCTTGAGCAAGTGTCAGTGACTCTAAATAATAAGTGACACATGGACACTTTGCTGGGAACAACACCTGGACTGCAGCACGGCATTCATTAAAACACGACACTCTCACCCCCTGCACTCTTCTCAGTACCTTCCTTTCTTCTCCTTACCACACGATTACTTATGTGCCTACTGGCACTATGAGAAATGGACAATATAGCATGCCCCACTGGCCTAACAACTGGACCATGATTCCAGCAAGCCTCTCCTCCTCTATCGTCCCTTTCATCCTTCCTGCATGGCACATTCAATAAAACCACAGGCACACCTTGGTCAGCCTCCTCATTAGAGAAGATTAGGCACTTATTTTTCTTCACTGCATCAAAACCAGAGATGCCATGCACAGGTGCAGTCAAGCCAAAAGTTTATGTATGGTTTTTGCTTTAGAGGAGAAGACAAATTTCAGAGGAAGTTAACTGTGCCTGCACAGCTTTGTACCTGCAAAAAACTGTAATGATATCTGTCATGAAGCTGAATTTTAGAGAAATCAAAGAGCAAACTGTGCATCATGATGGTGTTGCAATTTCCCAATGCTTTATTATGGGAGACCTTGTTGCTGTCTACATCTACCTGAAATAAGGTTGTAGAGGGCTTAGTCTCTTCTCAGAAGGAACAAGCGATAGGACAAGAGGAAATGGCCTCAAGTTGTGCCAGGGAAGTTTGGGTTGGACACTAGGAAAAGCTTCTTCATGGAAGGGGCCAACAGTCCTTGGAAAAGGTTGCCCAGGGAGACTGTTGAATCACTACCCCTGGATATGTAGATCTGGAACTTAGGAACATTACTTAATGGTGGGCTTGGTGTAGCTGAGTTAATGGCTGGACTCTAGGATCTTCAAGGTCTTTTCCAAAGTAAGCAATTATATAATTCTGTGATTATGTTGTATAACTACTCATTCATGTCCACAGCACGGTGGGGAAAGGAAAAGACACTCCAAACAATTGTTTTACAAGCTTGAGAAGGTGAAATCAAACCGAAATTTGCACTCTTGTAGAAAACAGTACAAACATGCTGATCTGACCTATGGCATTCTAGTTTCTAATAAAGAGTAGACAAAGAGAAGAAATGTGAAGTGGCTTTTACGTTCAGATTCAAGTTTCTCTATCTGATGAGTCAACAGAAACAGAAAGGTGCAGAATATACGTGTTGGGTAACTTGTGAGCAATCACACTCCTCCTAGAAGTTGATGAATTAAATGTCTAGTCTTGTCCAAAGTGAAAGCTGTCTCAGGAAGAGTGGAGGGTTTATAATGGCTCTGCCATACTGCACTGGGTAATGCAGGACAAACTAAACACTTCCAGACCATGAGAAGGAGGAAGAGAGATTTATAACCTTTACCTGTGGCAAGCCCAGACTAATGAGCTAAAGATGGGATGACCAAGAGGATTTTTCACAGAGAATCTGCTTTCATTGGTTGGCCATCCGCTGTCATTAGCAAAAGCAAGGACTTCTCCTTGAACCTCTAGGCATAACAAGTGTGTGGTTTGGTTTGGGTTTTTATAATAAAAAATTGCTTTCCAGGGATAACTTGGAGTATTTATCTGCAGATCCAATGCAGCTTGAACTTTCCAGTGGCAAAAAGCTATCTTGGCTAGAATTATACATGAAAGCAATATTAAACCATTAAGAAAAACCATACACACACACACACACACACACACACACACACACACACACATATATACAGGTTCCCTGAAAAACAGGGAGAAGATTGATGATGAAGAATCTCATTAGTCTTAAAAAAACACAGTCTGCAAAAAACTCAAGTTAAAGGAATGAAACACCAGGGACTCATCAAGCCAAAATCAATAAAACAGTATTTAAAAATCCATTTCCAGTTCAGGATAAGCCTGTTGCTGTATGGAGAAGGAAAAATGATCAACAGTAGCACAGCAGAAAGGACAAAAACAAAAGCAAACTCTGAAGACTGAATATTACGAGAAGAGAGGTGACTGTTTGAGCATAAAGTGCATAATACAATCATTTAGGTTGGAAAAGATGTCTAAGATCATTGAGTCCAACCATTAACCCAACTGTGCCAAGCCCACCACTAAACCATGTCCCTGAGCTCCAGATCTACACGACTTTTAAACACGCCCAGGGACAGTGATGTTCGATACCCTCCTTGAGCAGCCTGTCGACCAGCCTGATCTGCTGAATAGGTAACCATTCATCAGGCTGATGAGTGTGGGTGATCCTGCTGTGGTGAGTGGATTGGACCAGGTGATCTTTTGAGGTCACTTCCAATCCCTAATGTTCTGTGATTCTGTGAAATGCACATACATCTGAGGCTGGAAGAGCACAGAGGTTCAAAAGTAAAAGCTTTAGGATGATCGGTTCAACTTGAACTCTCAGGAAAAATCCACAGCAAAAGCAGCTAACGCATTATTTGGATACGAAGACAACACGGAGTAGAGGTGGTGATCAGAGTGTGTACAAGAGAGTAGGTCAGGCTGTACTCTGGGTCCCAACTTCATGTAATGGACTCAGATGAGAAGAATGAAGAAAAAAACCACTACAAAGAATAATAAAATCTGTTAAGAGAGCAAGAGAAAACACTTATAAATGTTAAAGTACTCAGAGCATCCTAATAGTTATAAAGAAGAGTGACAAGTGAGTTAATCCTCCTTACAAGACACTACTACATACCCAACACATAAAACTGGGGCCTCTGCAATCTTGGTCAAGCAGGCAGAACATGAACAGTGCCTGGCAGTGGAATTCAGCAAATGACAAAGGAGAATTTGTGACAGTGTGACTCTTTTTAGGGTTCAGTTAGCAGCATCTTCAAGCAAACAATTTTCCAACCTTTTCCTGGACGGGTACACAGATGTAGAGCTCCAATAGGGACTGAAGAAGTCAACTGTTTTTCACAATAAATTTTCGTAAGTGCTTAAACCTATAATTTTTCATTAGCTTTAATCTTCACAGAAAAAAAGAAAGAACAAAAAAGGAGAAAAAAGATAAAATAACCAAACCCAAACATTCCCCCATTTTTCCAAACAAAAAGAACTGATGCAGCATAGGGAACAATTGTGATGTTTGAGATTATCACAAAATCTAGTTTCAGTCTTCCTGCTGCAGAGTAGGGACTGGATGGTTTGAAATCTGCAGAGCTATTTGATTTTCAAGGCTTAAGAGGCAAATAAGAGGCAGTGTAGACCAATGACACCGAATTCGCTGTACAGCGTGTGCTAGGCTGGATCCAGATTTGACACACGTCCTCTGTGTGCACAGGGTGATATAAACAGTTACAGCAGACCAGAAATATGTGCTGCCTGTGCAAGATAGATTGGAATTCTCTCCTTGCTCACATCTGATCTGTTCACACAGAAGTCAGCAGGATCAGCCAAAGGAAGAGAAGTTCTCAAGACGGAAGTTATTTAACAATAACAAAAAAAACCCCCTATAAATTTGATCATTAAGGATGAAAGGTCACAGAGAGCTGAATATGCGTCTTTATGTTCTTTGTTTCATTCTGTGATGTGTGACTAGCTCTTGTCCACTAACTTAATCAGGAAGACATATTTTAGCAAGTGACAAGTAAGAATGAATACAGCCAGTCTTGTCTTCACCACAGGACAGAGTGATTGGCCTTTTTGAAACTTTCATTTGCCAGGCAGAATGGCAGCCTGAAGGCAGAAGGCTTCAGCTTGTGTAAAGGAATGTAACTTCACTGGTGAGCAGGAGCATCAAGAATATAAACCGGAGGGAGATTCACCCATGACAAAGTGAGATTGTGTCCTTGGTTACATCTGACCCATCCACAGAAAACCGCATGCCTTCCGGGGCAAGTTTTACTATCTGTTAAAGTTTGTGTGGGGAGTATGTGCAGCTACATCTGCTGGGAGCACCAGGAGGGGCAGAGGGGATCCTCTGGCATAAAAAGCACTATTACATCATCAAACATCTCAGGAGGAAGATGTCATCCTCAGTTGCACAGAGGACAATTAACCTTGTCTGGAGCTCTGCTCCAGATGGTCAATCCACTGTCCACTTCTCACCACTCTTGCAGGAATTGTCCTGTCTGAACTACCTGTTGGTATAGAACAGGAGCAACTCTGCTGAGATAACCATCATAGCCATTCTACCATAAGGCTGAGCTGCCTGCAAGTAAAATTCTGTTAGAAATAAGAAATAATTGATCTATCATGAGTGGCAGTGAGCTCCAGTTCACGGCAAATTCCTCATCATTTACACGTGCAGGTCTGTGTGGTTTTAACCTTAGCATAGTCACTGTTAAGTCAATAGTAACAGAAGGGGTAGGGGGGAAAGATGACTTATTTTTCCTTCTCCAGAGCAACTGCATATTTTCCTTGTCAACAGCTGTGGTTCATATACACTATAGAGATAGGCAGAAAGCAGGGGAAAAACCCACCCAATAAACAAGACGTACGACTCCGAGGAATTGTTATTACATGCTGAGCATGCCAATCTAATGCTATTTGCAGTCTCTTCTCTAGGTCACTGGAGATTCCAGCATCCCTTGTCCAAAACAGTTGCTGTTTGCACAGGAGTCTGTGCAAACCCTCAGCTCGCTGCCATACTGCCAAACCCCAACAGAGATTTTAACCAAGGAAGGATGAATGAGACCCACTTGTGCACCTAGCTGAAATGCCTCTGCTCTTCACATCAGATGACCACATGCCTATCTTCTTTCTTTGCATCCCTCTTTCACACTTCTTTTCTGCTGTCTTCCATGACCACTTGTTTCTGTAATCCCTTCCCAGTCCTCTGATGCCTTCCATATGCTTCTGCTGGGAGGTTTTACTGACGTTAGAGTCCACAGGGACGTGTAATCTTAACGCTGACAGGCTGTGACAGACCTACCTTGCTTTCCCCCTTCTCCACACACAGCATCTTGCTTACGGTTTAGGACACTCAAAGCTCCAAGAGCAGCTCCAGCTATGACTATGATCCCTTTCATCACAAAGGCTCACAGCCAAAGACAGTGGAGCAGCTGGGTCCATCCCAACCACCTCTCTGTCACAGTAAATAACCACTAAGTTTGCCCCAACAGCAAATAAAACGTGGAAATCTAAACTGCTGTCAATGTGAATTGTACACCCAAAGCCTGGGATTTTAGGCTGCTTGAATTTACCTGTAAATTCACTTGCACCTTACAGGCATGAAAACACAAAAGCATGTGGACTCAGTCCTCTGCTTCAACCTTACTCTGGGTAGGACAGCAAATATCAGCTGCCTATGAACACAAAATGCAAGTGTGGACCTAAACCTTACACCACCATCTGAGCCAAACTAAAATTTTATTCAAAGGTGTAGGAGGTCCTTGCTTTGCTCTTAAAACCATCTTGATCTATTATGGTACCTTCCGAGAAAGCTGATTTTTTTTAGTTTCATGGGAGGGGCTGAAGTGTTGATTAACATTTATGCTGTGGTAGTGCCTCAAAAATACCAGTCAGATCCACAGTCCTGTCCTGTCCACTGCAACAGTCTCCGAAAGCACTCAGCCTGCTCAAACACAAAATCATTTTACATGGCTGTGGTTTGGGAGGACAAGAAATTCAGGTCAATTATTTAGAGTTTCAGTGAAAACTGAACAAAGCTATTTATACCAGCAGTTTGGACTGAATTCTTGTCTGTAGAGGAGCTCACCAGCGTTGAGGTTAGTAGAAAGAATAAGATTTGGTTTTCCACTCTCTTGCTTCCACTGGGAAGAATATTGTTTTTCAGGGGAAACCCCAGGTATTATCTGAGCTCCTCACAGCTACCATGCTATCCAACCTTTTCAGTCCAGGGTTTCACTTCATGTGTGTAACACTGCCTCCAGAAACAACTCTTGGAGAAAATCACGTTACAAATCCAAAGGTATCAGGAACAGATGCAGTCCTGAAGAAAACCATCTGGTTTTGGGCAGAAAAGTAGCACTCAGAACACCTGAAACAATTTCAATATTCATCTTCATAAATAAATAATAAAAAATAGCCAGTGGTGGTCATAGTGGTCCTGCAGCCAGGCTGAAACCTGATTTTTAAACTGAACACCATGGAAAAGTGAGCAGCACTGCTGGCATTTCCACAATGCAGGTTGGAAGGAGTGCTGTAACCTCTGATTGACACTTGGGTCCCTCCAAATAACATTCAGGAGCAAAGGCAACAACTCTCTGCACCCACTTGCCTTCCACTTCTGCTCCCCAGAAAGCACATCACATCCTCCCAGAGGGATTGAAGCTCGATATTGGGAACTGCCCTGGCTGAGAACAATACACAAAGAAGTTCTGCCCTCCTGGGCTAGGTGCTGAGCTGTGCCTACGTGTCCGGAGCCAGATACTCCCCTGCTTGGCTTTCTTAATGCCAGCTTCTCTTTTCTTGTGCAAGGAACCCCATATCTGCTTTCATTTGCAAAGAAAGATCACCCACAGAGCAGGACCTCCATGTGCCTGGAGGGAAATCTTTCACTGGGTGGGTTTTATGAGGGCTGTCCTCCAGTTTGCACAGCAAACATATGGTCTGAGCCAAAGACCATTCAAGTCAACAGAAAGGCTCCTCTTGCTGCTCTGGAGAACAAGGAACTGTAGTCTCCATAACAAGACACTAGGCTGAAAATAGAGTTGCACACATGACACAACTTTTACCCCAACCCCATTCTCATCCCCTACCTGCTTCTACAGGTCACAGCTTTGTAGAGGTGTTTACATCATGGTCGTGTTGACACAGGTCAGAGTTCAAGGAAGCCCAGTAAATCATGAGTCTAAATAGGGTAGGGCTGGAGCTGGCTGGAGGAGAGAGGGGAAGTCATGAGAGCAGAACCGTCTCTTTGAAGAGGAACAAATGTGAATGTTTACAGTCTCCCAGTGCATTCTCCCCTCTGCTGAAAACCTGTTCAGATGCTGGTTGGCTAACCTGCTTTCTGAGAATATGTGTCGAATGGCAAGAAGCCCTACTCATGCCATCAGCAAGATCTTAGCCTATGCCTCACTTTGCCTTGCAAAAAGCATAGTGGCATGGAAGGGAGCCAGTGTATTAGCCCCGCATGTTCATGCGCCCTCTACCAAAGACGCTGAAATATACATTGTGTTTTCCCTAAAGGCTGGCAAAATCAGACAGAGTCTTGAGCACACAGTGGGATTCTTCTCAAAAGGGAGAAAGAAAAAAAAAACCCCACAACCCTGACACCAAAAACCCAATCTGCAAACAAGATAAAGCGTATTTCTGCACTAAACCACAGCACATCATTCACAAATCTTCAGTTATCATTAGTCTGAAGGCAACCTCTTTTTCTCCATGTATGATCCAGCTCCTTCATACTACTCTTCTGGGTTTCCTGAGCAGTTCAAAGGATCATCTCAGAACTCCACCGCCTGTAATTACTGTCAAGTGCATCACCACTACACTTTGTCACTCGCTAATTTCCTCTGCCACATTTGGACTTGAGGAGTGTCTGACGAGAGCATTTAGTTAAAAGTGAGTGTAAACTGATGGTAAGGCCTCGTGATTCTTCTGTTCATCACTTTTTTGACTACTAAATGGTAAACTCAAGAGGCTGAAGGAGAAAGCCCAGGACAAAATAAGTTAAAAAACAGTAAGAAGAGAGAGACAATGTCCAGATGTGGGATACTGACTCAGCAAAATCAAGTTTTACACTGAGATCCACATAACGAGGGTAGACACAGTATTAGAAAAGATTGACCCTTACTCCTTTTAAAAACAGTCCATATTTGAAAGACATCTGAAAACCATTCACTTTTAGAGTGACAGAGCATTGGAACAGGCTGCCTAAAGAGGTTGTGGAGTCTCCTCTAGAGATATTCAAAACTTGTCTGGATGTGCAGCCTGCTCTACATTAACCTGCTCTAGTAGGGGTTTGCACTAGATGATTTCCAGAGTTCCCTTCTGTGGGTGTTACAGACATAAGATTGCCCTAAATGGGTTCTGTCGTTCGGCTTCCTGAATGTACTTTGCCTGATATCACTTTTATTAGATGGTTGTTTCAAGAAATAAAACATGTGGGCATCTAGAAACCCACTTCTGTAGCTTTCAGTGAAATCTTCATCTTGTCTTCAACCTTTTAAAGCCACAAATACTGCTCCTGATCAAGTTTGTTTATAAAATGCAAAGGCAGCTACTGCATTCTGCAGCAGGCAGTGGTGCTCTAACTGTGCTGCTCTACAGCCATCCAAATCATCACCCGCAAAAACCACACAGCTCCTCTATCGAGGCAACCACAGAAAAGTCTCTGAGATGAGTTCCACCTTTTCTACATAACCTGTACATTTAGCTGATGTAGCTGAAGGTCAAAAGAGATCACAGAAACATGTATGCTGACAATCTACCTGCCACGTGGCATGACACATTGCTGTATTCTGCACTGGAAACGCAACAGTCTCTAGTGAATGTAGTTTCCAATTTTCAAGCAACTACATCGAGTTCAACAGTGAAGGTCTAAGTACTGATTAATTTTCCAGTTCTCAGTGAAGAAGAGGGTTAACTCCCTGAGGTAAGCTCCAAGTATTAGCAATGTCCCTCCATGCAAACACACACACAAAGTCTTGAGATCCCTGCTGAAAGCCCTGAAGAAAAAATCGCTGGCTCCCACTCTGGCAGTGAAAGGTCCTTGCCATTGAGAATGACACTGAAGACAGACATTGAAACCACGGTGCTGTCTCAGAAATCAGACAAAATGCCTTCACTTTTTTGGTATGGTCTACTGCACTGGGCTGGGAGACAGGATAATATGAACTATTCTGTGGCAGTAACTACTATCCCTGTGCTTTCCTGAATTTATTTTGGGTAACCTGTCAGTTTTAACAACATAGGATCACAATGGTGGCAGCGACTGCCTTTTCTGTTATTATTATTCGTTCTGTAGCTACTGCTCAGGGACTCTATTCAGGCCATGAGACGCAGTCCAGGAGCACAAAGCACAAGGTGACATGGATATGTAAACAAGCCTTATGTCTGGTTGGTAGGGTTAGATTCATTATTATTTTCACTTTAGGTAATTAAGTGTAAGATGCAGTGGGATAAGCCATCCTGTCTGGCACCTGCCTACCTGCCACAGCGATAAGCCCACAGTATTGCTTTTAGTAGGGGATGTTCACAACTCCCTGCTCTGGCGACCAGGAACGATATACTTCAGTCTTATCTGCACAGCAGAAAAGCCTCATGTTAGCAAACATAGCTGTTAACACAACATTCAACATAATTTGTCCTTCTGAACAACAATCGCGGCTTTAAAAACACATTAAGTGATCCCAGTTACTTCACAGAAGCCCAAGCTGGTGGCTTGTTGATACATGTAGCCACACCTTAGCCCTGGCCCTCTGGAAGTCAAGGACATGCTTATCTCTCTACCTGCAAATGACTTAGCTACCTTTACTTGCTTGTAATATTGGGTTGTTAAATGCTCTGCTGCTTTGTGTTCTACATACTCTGAGGCTTTGAGCTGCTGCAGCTATTTTTGATGACCCTCAGCAATCCAACAGAGCTCTGGAGGAGCATCCAGCATACAGCACTGGTGATGAAGTCCACCAGCTGCAGCTGTTCAGACAACTTTCCTGACACTATCCCATGATGCAATGTCTCCTGCTCAGAAATTACTCAGAAATCCCCACTTACAAAAACAGGGCACAGGAAGAAAGTTTCTAGGACACCTAGGACATGCTGGCATAACCGTAGCTCTGTCAAAATACATGTCCCTCTGTGGGCATGGTAACGCTCTTGCACAGTTAAGTGAAGCAACCTGCTGTGTTCCAAATAAGCACCAGCTGCAACTTTCTCCATAGTTTGAAAATGTACACGCGGCTCTCAAGAGCCTGGAAAATTGTCAACACAGCCCCTAGTCTAGTGAGGTTTAAGTGTCCTTAATCGGTATAGAAGGAAACAGTTACAGAAACTCTGAACATAAAGGATGCTGATGGTTGATGGCTTTCTAATTCTTACTATCCTGGGGATGCCTTCTGTAGACATCTACCTGCAAGCAAAACCTTAAAGCCTGAGCTGCCATCTCCTTTCAGGAGGAGCTACTTAAGGGCTGAATACAATGATCTTGCCACAAAAGTTTCTTTTCAATCAGGATGATTAGTCCTACCTACAAAAAGGTGTCACTTCACACCCATTTGCTTAACCCGTAGCTATTTCTGTACACACACATTTTTTAGAGGAGACAACTGGTCTACCTCCTAAACTTAATTAAACCATCATAGAAAGTTTTCAAAGAAAATGACAGCTCTGTGCCTAGTAAAAAGCAACACAGTATTTTCCTGGCACCGGGCAAATGACTGATCCAGATGTTGTTATCTTTGCAAAATGCTCAAATTATGAAATACTTCATTGGCTGGCAGCTACCAAAACTTTTTGGGCAGAATCTGGCTTAAGAGATTTGAGCACTGCTTAGCATCTGTCATGAGAAGGGCTTAGGATGAGTTTTCTTTTTTTGCAGGAATGCAATGGAAGTGGGGGAAAACCTGGAAGCATGAGGAAAGAAGCAAGTGAACAGCTAAGTTACTGCTACTGAAGTGTTCTTCAAGCATCTTTAATCATCAAACATGAATGACATCCTGTCTTTTTGGGGATGATTAAACGATCTCTTTCTACAAGTCTTTTCCAGCTCTTGCATCTGTGATTAATTCATCCCTCTTTTGTGCAAAACATGAAACCAGTGCACTGATCATTCATCATCATTAAAAGTCTCATTGCATTTTTCACAGAAGCAAAGGTGTTTGTTCTAGCCAAAATCTCTATTTGCATAATGACTGTTACTCTCTGCCTAAAACAACTCCTCTGGTTTGAATCACAGACGCATTACTCTAGAAAACGTTCTGGAGGCAACAACCTCCCCCTTTGCTTTCTTGAAGACTTTACCCACAGTGAGTACGAAACACCATTTACACACATTGCACTCGAGTCCTACAGGGCAAAACATCACACAAGTCACGCAAGCCTTGGGCGCTACCACCAAGGACAGAAAAGCATTGACTTCCTTCTTGCTGCAAAGCTAACAGCCTTCGTGGTGAGCACCGGGCACAGTCCTCCTAGGTCACATTTCCCTAGACTGGTCCCTCATAGGTCTCAGCTTTTCTGCCCCTGTTTTCAGTTGGGTTTGGTCATTAAGGGCTTAGAGCCATGTTACACTGTTCAAGGTGACATTTTCTATGGCAGTTTGATCTGGGCATCCCATGTTCTGATATCCTGTTCCTAAGACCACTATGTAAGAGCCTGTCTGAAGAAATTAACCCAGTGATAGTAAGGTGATAGTGCGGTTATCAGTGACAGGACAGATCATTTCAAAGAATCACACAAGCTAAACCAACCCAGCTCTCTCAGTCTTTCCTCATAAGGGAGATGATCCAAGTGATGCTGTTAGAAGAAAAGACCAGTTCTGGGGTGAGAGAGGCAGAATTCATATATTGAAAAGGGAAGTACACTGCCAGGATGGAAGCTGGCAGCTGCTCTGAATTCCTGCTGGGCTGCTCCTCTATTATTTTCTGTCTTAAAGCACTCTGAGGTGCTGCTGGGACCTCTGTTGCATCTCCTGTTCTAATCTCCAGACCAAATCACCTTGGGTGACTGATGCATCACCATGCCTTCTAGTCTGGTGCATAGTCTTTCCTGAGTCTCTCACCAAGGCTCTATCACATCACCTGCTCCTTTAACCAATGGATTCATTTATCTGCTGGTGTTTCCTCTGCTGCTAGTTACCACAGAAGAGTTATGAAAGGACATGGAGAAGATAAAGCCATAAGCCCTGTTCTCCCTGGTGTAAATCTTGGATGCTGAAAAATACATGCAAGATTTTCTCTCTGACAGAAAGCATATTTCAAAACTGGGTAACAAAATTCAGCCTTGGGAAATTCCCAAGCAAATGGACAACTCAGGCTAGACTGAAAACCAAGGGACTGCACAAGGAAGACTCTCACTTCTTAGCAATGCACCTCTGGCCATCACACCACCACACTTCAAACCAAAGGTCTGCAAAAGGCTCCTCCCTTTCTAAAACCTCTATCAGGCACTTCCATGTCATACAAAAATGTAAGTGGCAGAGACTGGTAAGTGGAGAGGGAGTGTGGAGAACAAATACACAAAGGAAAGAAAATATGCTACTGACACAAGCAATAAATATTTACCTCAGTTGAAAAACTTGAGGTATTTTCTTTTTCAGTCCTATCAAATCACCTTACTAATCATACACACTCGTTATTTTTCCCCAAGGACATGAACATCTAGCAAAACATCTACTTGAGGAAATGCAATGTGTGGCTAGTGTGACACGAATTGCTGAAGAAATGCAGCTGAGGGTCTGAGCCTGGATCTAAGTTTTGCAGACTTCCAGCGATACTAAGGATACAAGTCTGAGAATCACTGCTGTTTCCCTCTCCATTTCTTGATTCAGCCACTCTATGCTGACCTTTCAGATTACCAGAACCCATATTTCACCTAATTCTCAAGAAGGAGAAAATCTGAGCTCGCTGATTCTGCCATTTCAAATAAAGGGACCACTTTTTCAATTGCTTTTAAATTACTTTTGCAAGGAAATTGTTTTAGCAGAAGCTACACAAAAGTTGAACCTTTTGCAAGTTGTGAAGATCCACAGGAACTGGAACACTTCTCTCCCATGACTGTTGCATTGTTTAACAGAAGGAAGGATGATCAGGAGGTCAAAAGCAGTGCAGGAACGGGAGCCTTTGGCCAATTTTATGTGCTGAGGAGTAGGAAGTCCCACTAGGAGTTTGCTCTGTGTTATATAAAGCAGCATTCAAAAATCCTGCCCCACCTCCTCAACAGTGGCAAACGGGCCTTACAGCATGAAAAACTGCTTGAAAATATCTCATCCTGTGCTCTGGCTAAAGTGTAAAACCAGGTTTCCTTCCACTACTCAAAAGCTGATGATAAAAGCACCCTATGCTCTTTGCAGAGACAATATCCAGAATAGGACTTTGAGTTCCCTCACAGCCAGGAGAGACAGAAGCAGAAATATGCTGCTGTGGATCGAGAATTACACATAGAAAAAGAAGAAAAACATTTTAGTCTTACGAAATTTAATCGTGACTCTCAACTAATGACATTCTTTGAAACCTTATTAAGAAGCTCAAACTATTACTGGTATCGTGTTGTTAACTCACAGTGTGAAATAATTCCAGGTGCAATGATGATGGAGAGGAAGCCAGTACCTCTCACTCCTTCAGATGTCTATCTTCAGATGACTCTATCACTTCAGCTGAAACTTCCTCCTCTCTGTCCCAACAGTGGAGATTTACACACTGGAACTGCTAAGATGAAGCACACGATGAACAATAGAGCTTTTGTTTCAAGGGCGCTCTGATTCCCATAGTTTCTTTTGAGAGCGTCCTCCCTCCACAGAATCTATATTTTGCTGAGTCTTCCTTATGTTTTAGTGTCAGCCAGCAAAGAGTTGGCAACAATTGTGGGACAATTGCTTCTTCTCATCTCCCTCTTGCAGGGAAAAAAAGGAAAAGAAGGAATGTAAAGAGACAGCCTGCATGGAGCAGTGAAGCTTAACCCATAAGTGGCACATTTTCAGAGAGCATGAAGCAGTAAAGTAGAAGGCTTGGGGAATGGGAGAGATGCAGCAGAACTCAATACCTAGGTTCTTTACCACGTCACCTGAAGGGGAATTCAAGGGCAACAGACTCATATCACAGGGCTCTTAGTGATTCACACAGTCACACGCCTCCTGCACAACCTCACTGGGTCCTCCACAGCACGTGGGTGTGTGCACGAAGGGCTGGTGAACTGAGGCAGTGAAGCTGTAAAAAACCTTGACTTGGAACTGAGGAGACCCACAGGGCATCCTGAGTAGGATTGCCACCTTCACTAGATCTCAGAGCCCGGTGAGAGCATCCTTGATGTCAAACTACTAAATATTGTGAAGCCCTGCAGTAAGCTTAACAGGGAGCTCCATTTTCTTCCTGGCATTCTATGCAAGCAGAGGAACAATCCCCTACCTTGTCATTGGCTTTCTATGCAGACCAGGGCTACTTGCTACATGGGCAAACATTCGCTGAAGTGCAGTTATACGTTTTGTAATGAACACAAGGAGGTCTAAGTCACTTATTGGCCGCTCACTCTTTGGGAACTTCCAAACTTCTTTGGGAAGAGGGAGTAACTATGAGCAAATTCAAATGGCAGAAAACTTGTCTTAATTGGCAAAAATTATAGTCCTCTTACATTTTCGCCCACAGCATTTGCAGCTTGTTGAACACAGCTAAGTATCCCCAAGGCAAGGAACCTCTGATGTCTATTACCATGTTGTAGGACTGTCCTCCATGGAAACACGAATACTCTGGTCACACACTCTTATTTGGGATCAAAAAAAAAAGAGAAAGAGATATGTTGCTCTCAGGAAGGCTCTAGTGCAGTCCTGGGTGGGTTAGAGATGATGCTTTATCTCCACAGTGCGCAGGAGAAATGGGACAGAATAGAGGACAGCTAAGCACAAATGCTCCCAAAACTGGATACCACACTGGCAGGACACGAGCAATGCCCACAAGATTGGGAAAAAGCCAACACAAGCATCTCTGCTACCTCAGATTTTATGGACATGAACTTGGGCCCTTTCTAATGTTTTGCACACAAGTCCCTGGGACAGAAAGTCTGGCTTATTCACCTTCCCACCTTATTCTCTTCCATCTTCCCTAATGCCATTAGACCAGATGAAATCCCGGGAGTCACAAGAAACAGCTTTGCCATTGCTCTGGCATGAATAGACTGGTTGCACACAGGAATGAGAGGTTAGGCTGGAGACATAAACCCAAATATACAGCTGTGTATGGTATGCTGAAAACTAACCCAGCACAGAGAGATGCTTTTATGGGCAGGATTTGTTTTTCCAAATGGGATTTATTTAAAATAAAATTGAATGGTTATAAAGAGCTCACTCTAACAATAACACAGAAAATGAATCCAGTGTTTGCTGCTGGCTTTGCTACACGGCATGATCCAGATAGAGGAATCCTCTTTAGAGGGTCCCGGCAGCAAATGACCTGCCCTGCAGAGCAACCCATGGGCAAACAGCTGGCTGAAAACTGGACCTTCTGCTGACCACTGAAGTTAAGGCAGGAATTTGACAGGGGGAGGGTGTTGCAACGCCAATGTGAGGAAGTGACTATAGGCACACTTTGTTTCAATATCCCATATCAATAGCATTGCAAGACTCTAAGAGACAAAAGGGACTTCCTCCCCCCCAGGAAATTGTTGGCAGTCCCATCCCCATTTCACCATCTTCGTCACCAGGGCCAGGACCCCGTAAGCCAAAGGTCACTGAAGTTCCCTTGATGCTCCATCCAGCTGTAGAGAACTGCCTATGTACAACCTTGTTTCGATTTTTATGGCGTTTGGGAACTGACCAGTGGATACCACAGAAGCTTGTAGCAGCACAATCATGATGCTTCAGGTTTCAGCGTAAGGTGTCCATAACCTGTCCTGCCCTGTTCCTTAAAACAAAGGATGTGGAACCTTTTGACCATCACCGTCCACAAACCATCTCTGTCTGCTTTTCCCAGTACAGTACAATGTGCTTCTTTGTCCTCTTTCTTTTCTTCAGTCTGCATCCCAACAGGCCAGTACACCCAGTCACCTGAGTGCAGTTTATCTGACTGCATGAAAAATAGAAAACAAAAGTGGTTCAAAAGTGTGCAGGGAATTCTTAGTCTGGACATTAGGAAGCGTTTCTTTACTGAGAGGGTGGTCAAACACTGGAACAGGCTTCCCACATAAATGACTGATGCCCCAAGCCAGTCTGTGTTTAAGAGGTATTTGGACAACGCTCTTAACAACAAGCTTTAACTTTTAGTCACCCCTGAATTGCTCAGGCAGTTGGGGAAGATGATCACAACTGAAATATTCTACTCTATTCTGCTTTAAAAAAATTAGCTGCAACTGGTTTCTGATACAATTTGCTTCAGAACTACAAATCTGCTTCAG
>JAOXOE010000405.1:43792847-43815949 GCA_028565055.1 Phoeniculus purpureus
CACTTAATTGTTACATATCACTAACTGTTAATTGTAATATTTTACATTGTAAAATTATATATAGATATAAGTATAGATTATATATAATATATATATTTATAAATACTGCATAATTATAGAAATGTATTTTAATATAATTATATATAATCTGCACTTTTAGGTTATATATAATATTATTATCTATGCCATGTAGCAACAAACTGTTTACAATTTTCAGTGCCACCTTTCTGGTGTATTTTATTTTTCTTCCTGCTTATTAAAACTCTTGAGAACATAAAAATCTCCAGTATCAGATTGATTCTATAATCACTTGTAATTTTTTGTATTCCTCCTTTTTAAGAAAACCTGAAGTATTTTTATCTTACAAAGGAATAAATTCAGCTTTGAAGCTAATTGATTTTTAGCTCAAATCAACGACTGCTTTCAGCAGTTCAAGATGTGAACCATTACTGTGACCACTTTTTACGTTTCTTGTTTCGAGTATTGCCTTTGTCGTTTACACATGTAAATATAATTATATATATTATAATAAATACAAAATATTATACACATATACTCTCTAATGAAAACGTCAGTGGGAGATTAAAAAACACACTTGAGAAGCTAATCCTTAATTGCAAGATTAAATAAATCTAAGTTGGAAAGAATTCCAGTCTGCTCTACAAAACTTTTGTGGGGCAAAGATTTCTGCTCACAGAACAGATCTGGTAATGGTCAGGGTTGCTTCAGGATACTGGTCCTGTTGAAGACAGGACAAATCAACTCACCGTGACACGAAATAGAATCTGTCAATACGCAGGTGTCAGAGCAGCTCTTGGTTTGTTTTTTTGTTGTGCTGGAGACGAGTCTTTGCCATCCAAGATTCAGGAGATTTATTTTTTTGAAGTTAATTCTGACCAAGATTTTTTTTTTTAATATTTAAAAACAGATTGCTCAGGCATTTGAGTTGCAATCTTAGATGGTAATTATTAATTTCTGTGCAAGCAATAATTTGAGCGACCGCTATCGAGCTCCGGTTTGCAGATGACTACACCCCCTCTCTCTGTGAATAGTGTATTATTTTACAGGAGTGACATCGTCTTTTTAACTCTACTGGGTTTGCTTTACAAAACGGGACTGTGACAGGTACTTCAGCTGAATCTGCTTTGAACTCCACAGTAGGACTGTAGTGAGAAAGAACATTTTAAAAGCTTTAACCGTTGGCTGGGCGCTAAACAGAATGTGCCCTTTAACAGCAACACTGACATAGGATAGAGGTGCCTTTCATCGGTCTGTTTTTTTGGCCAAGGCTGTAAAATGAACTGACTGACTAGGAGCCCGTGTGTGGCTGAGGTCATTCTTTCAGGGCAGTGAGGTAACAAATCCTGAGCAGCTAGCTTGGTTACCTGTGTAAAGGGTGGAAGAGCAGGGGTGAATTTAACTGGAGCACTCGTGATCTTTATTCACTGTAAATCGTGAGGTTTTGATTTTCTGCTGTCCCTGTTTTACTTTTCTAAGTTTCAGGACTGTTTGAAAATGCCCAAAGAGAGCAGCAAATCCCTGTCCTAGTCCAGATGCCGTGACCAGCTGCAAACCTGAAAAGAGGTTCTGGCATGCAACAGGTTTGAAGATTAGCTCAGTCTTGACAGAAGAAGCTGCAGATAAGAGAGATGAAGGTGGGAGCAGCGTGAAGGAGGCAGAGAGGGTCAGTGGAAAGACACCTCAGTGTTCAGCTCTGAAGGACGACTGAATTTTAAATAACTCTGTCCAGTGAAATGCTGGAACTGAGAATATAACCTGATGCATGAACCTGAGCGTGGGATGGCCTGTCTGTCTGTCAGACAAACTTGTGTTTCTCGCAGAAATGAGTTTGGAAATGCACAGATGCATTTGTTGTGCCCGGGCTGAAAATTCTGATATAGAATAATACTAAAAAAATATCTCTGGCAAGGGAATGTGACAATGTCCAGCTGAATTGTTCCCGAGGGCACAGGCAGTGCGGGCAGAGGTCCTCTGTAGACACTGGTGACCATAAAACTGGTTGGCTGAATCATTTTCCACCTCCTCATGTGATGCCCTGCCAGCTTTGATCTCCAGAGCTGATAGCCCCCTGGACTGAGCAGCTGCTCACAGGGAAATTTCCAAGAGGGCTCTTGTCTCTGTGCTTGTTAGCCCTTCTGAGCTCATTAGCCCCTTTTGACCCAAAGCAGCCAAACCCCGGTGATGTTTACTGCTTGATGAAAGACCCATCCATTGCACAGTCCTAGTGAAGGATGAGTTTAAGGACTGCATGGCATAATGCAACCACATGCTGACTTTGGATAGCTGGCTGGAACAATTTGGAGCATAACATCATGCATATAATTATAATTTTATACCAGGCACAAGAAGCCTGGTGAGCTAAAGGCAGATAGATGAGGTAGGTAGCTATGGCACCCAAAGATAAACTCAGGTCCCAGCCCTGGTTTATTCCATGTGAACACTGTCTGAGCAAGTGTCACCCACAAAAGAAAAACACTAATCTACCCTACTTTTCACACTGCTAAAACTTTATCCTTTGTCCATCTCAGATAAGAGTAAAGGGCTTTTTATGTATTTACCTGTGAGCCCCAAAGGGAGCTACTATGAACCTCCCCCCTCACCCACAAATGAATAAGGTGGATGGATTGCAAAGAAATGCAACAAATGGCCCTAAACTCTGGTGGCAGAAGGAGGGTCAGTGAAACTCAAATTGGAATAAATGGAATAGAAACTATCAATGCATACAAAATGCCATCAAGATAAAGCAGCTTGGTATTTTGCTTGTAGCTAGACCATGGATCAAACTACACAGGTATAGAGAGCTCCAGATCAATGTAAAAACTATCCTTTCCCAGTTCAGGATCCCTTAACCCTGTACCCACAAGTGTCCTCTCCCTGTGCCAAAGACATCTGCAAGAGCAGAACCTTGGCAATACTCCACTGCAGAAACCATTTGGGATGGGGAGTGAGAGAGGAACAGAAACTGGCTTCTGTCGTGGATTGAGAAGAAAGCTCTGAAGGAGCAGATTTGGTGCTGTTACTCTTAAATGCAAAAGACATCAGGGTCAGCAGGGGTGAAGCTGGAGGCAGCACGGAGCAATCCCGTTCTGTGAGTTCTGCCCTGTAGAGCTTGCGCAGGTGGATTGACTCGTTAACAACAATTAACATCCCGTTTCCGGGCATCCCTTGTAAAAGTACAAGGGCAATCACCCTCTCAAAGCTGAAGTAACATTTGAAAGTCAGTTTTACTGCGCTTCCAAGTCAAACAAACCAGATCTGAATTTCTACAGACGCTCAGTAGTCTTATGAGCTGTTTCTGGGCAACCAGGAGGTGGTTATACAAACAGCCTGGCTGCTGCTCCAGCAAGCTGAGGGTGTGCTTTATTCAAACCCTTTCTGAATGGAGCCTAATTGCACTCTGCCTCTCTGCAGAATTTATTATATTGCTTTAGGTGACCCTGTTACCAGTGCAGCTTTGCACAAAGAGCATCAAAGGGAGGTTCAGAAGTTGTCAGAGCTTTCTTATCTCGTAGCCAACATGATTTCCTCATCAGCACACATCTGTCTTGTGTTTTCTGGATTTTAGCAGGTTGAAATCGTTGTGGCTCTGAAAAGGTTTACTGGAAGCTGCTTGGTTGGTAAATGCACAAATCACTGCTGCTTCATGACCTGGACCTGCAAACACTGAAGTTCTTGAGTTGCTTTGCACATCTGAGCAGTCCCATTGACCTAGCGGGAACTCTGAGAGGGTAAGTGTCTGCAAGACCCAAATCCTCAACCTGAACTGGGGCTTGAAAGCACAGGTGAAAAGGGGTCAGGGAGAAGGAAGGGCCTGATAAAAACACTCTAAGCTGTGAACAACCTCAGGCTGTAAAAATCACGTTACTTTTCCACTTCTCATAGTAAAGCAATAAGGAACTCCTTGTAGCACAGGAAAGATAAGCTGAGAAATGACAGAAGGAAATACTGGCTTCTGATCAAGTAGCATGGTTCTCTCTTGGTCGTGAAAAGTAACCTGTGCTGGAAATTGATCAAAAAGTGCAACAAGGGAACTATTGTGCTTCCTAGCTGTGGAAGAGTGATGCATGTGCTGGGTGCTTATGCACCAAAAAAGATAGAGCAAAAATGATGGGGCAGTTCCTCAGTGCAGTCTGGAAGCTGTTGTTAAATTGATTGTCACTGATTTTAGATGCTGGCTAATACGTATCACAGACTGAAATATCACAAGGCTTGATTGTTGGATGGGAGAGACTAGCGGCAGCTGAGATAAAGTCTGCACACTGTAGGCTGGGAAGTACTTTGGGGAAAGGATTTGTGCTGTGATATTTTTCTACATCACTCCAAGAAGTATTATTAAGCCAGAAAAAGTTGTTTAAAAAAAAAAGAAGATCAATTATTTGTACATAATAGTGTTGAAGAACTGCAAGCTTGGGAGTAACATTGCTCATTTAGGGTTTAAACTGAGGTACTAGGAGTAGAGACAAGGCAAAACACATCCTTCCATTACCTCGGACAGCCCACTGTAAGACACTAGTGTGACTTGCTCTTGATCTGCTGGCCTTGGTTTTCAGCTTCGTGCCCTGATTTGAGTAAAAATGACTTACAAATATTCTACAAAAATGGTTTCCTGGTTGTTGGGAGATGAACTATTTGCCCTGATGCAAGTGTTCCCACTCACCTCCCCTCGTACAGTGTGGCAGTGGGGATGAGCTTTGAATTTGCTGGAACAGCACCACCAGCAATCAAGCACAAGTCCCTTGGTGACTTGCACATCCTAAAGTCAGTGTGCTGACTTTAAACCAGAAATCCCCACTTTCTCCCTCATCGCCTGCACCAACCGGAGTGATTGTTGCCATAGAGGCACAGAGGGGTTAATGCCAGGTGTGGCTTTGGATGGAAGTCTGAACTCTTGATGTACTGTTGCGTGTGAGTTTGCGAGCGTTGCTGCAGAGCCCCTGTAGTGGAGAGCCTGTGGGGCTGGAGCTGATGAGCACAGCCAGAGCCCCAGCTCCTGGCACGAGCAGATACAGTCAGAAGCACAGCTACAGGGAAATAGAGAAAGCAGAAGCCTTGTGGTGGGAAAAGTGCCTGTTTGTCCCAGCTGAAACACTTTGCAGCAGCTTTCAGATTTTGACAACTGCCTGGGAAAGCGTGGAGGGAGTTTGGAGGGGACCCAACTGCTTCGCCTCTCCTCTGACCCCAAAGACTCACTGACGTATTTGTGCATAACAGCCAGAGTGAGCTGACTGCAATTTTGTGAGTTCTTTTTCCAAGAGGAGAAGTAATCTGGGTGGCTCTGTGCTATGAGGATCGTGGCTGGATGCCCCAGGGGCTGAGCATCAAACCTTTCAGTAATCAGGCTTGGCAGAGCCAGGCAAATTCGAATAGTTTTGGTTATTTGTTTCTGAAATGCTTGGAGGACTCCTCCTTGGCAGGGATTTGTGATGCTGTCAGGTTTAGGTGAGGAACTGCCAGTTTCTTACGTTAATATAGATCTTAATAGACTTTTTCAATATGCCCAAGTGTTGGCAATTCTTATTATCTCTTTCTCTCTTCACTGGGTGAAGAGAGGGGGTGCCAGGGTTTTTTTCTGAAGACCATACTGTCACTTAAACTGTTTGAAACTGCTCCGTACCTATCTATAAAGTTTTCTCTCATGTATTTCCACATTGTCTGAGACACTTCATAATCTTATATTATCAACTCCTTTGCCAATACGCCATCTAAGACACGACTGAGTAGCTGAAATATGTAATGTTATAGATAGGACACCAAAGTGGGGTTCCCCCCTGACCCCTTGAGCTCTCCTACTGCTCTATGGAAAGAGCTGCACGATTCACTACAACTTTTTGCACATAATTTTTTCAGTCTGCTTTGTAGAGCTCCAGGAACTTCTCTCTCAAAATATTAGCATGCAGCTAAATACATCAGTTTCTTTTTTTGGGTGATGAAACACAAGCTATTATCACTTACTGAGCCTGGTAATCAAAGATAATTTGAATATAATGTGGCCTCAGAATTAATATTCCTGAAACAAATCAGAATGATAGACTCTAAGGAAAATTACCAGAATAGGAGCACAGCAGGCTCTTTTTAAACTGCATCCTTAAAAACAAACTGCATACTAATAATCCTATTATTCAATGGCAAAAGAGTATCTTTCTGTGTTTATTAGACACTCTATTAGACGCTCTGGAAAAACCACGGTCTTTAATGATACTGCTTCTCACAAATCACTTCAGTCTAATGACAAAATACTGTGCAGTTCATCTCACATTTAAGTAAATAAGTTCATTTCGTCCTGGAGAGAGATTTTATTTTAACTTTAAGATTATAATTCTTTATGAGCCTGTCACAGAACAACACGAGCACAGCCAAATGGAAATACGCACCAGCACCACTCCTGGTATGTTTAAAAATTGACGGTATTTTCCCTCCAGCACAGAAAAACACTTATTTATTCTGACAAAGAAGCAAAGGACAGCGATCGGGGACACTAAAGTTAACTGCTGCCCGAAGTCATAAACATCTGGTGGCTATTTTAATTGCATTGTGAACTAACCACAAACCCCTCTGCTAAAAGAATAGAAATGTTTCCCCTGTGCAAGATTGTAGTTTAGAATTCCTCTCTTCTGAATCAATGTCAGAGATAATTGCAGCACAATGAAGTCTGTGTTTTCATGCCTGAATCTTGCTGAAAGTGGTGCGCGCCCTCATTGCCGTTACAGCGTTGCTTAAAGACTCGCACGCAGACGAACCGTTCGGGGTCTCGATGCAAGCGGCGACTTAAAGATAAATCGGAATGCTTGCATCGCCTTCATTTGTTTGCGAGTAAGTTAGAGAGATTAGTAGGTGGTGGGCAGAGAGCACACAGACAATGACACCAGCACACAACTTTGCACATACAAGAATGTGGATGTATGTACACACACACACAGAGAGATGCACAGATATTTATCCATTTATATGCACACAGGATGCATTTAGTAAGTAACAACACAACCTACCTAAATGTCAATAGATATTGTTGTTAATAAAATACTTGCATGAGTTGTACGGGGACCTTCTAAAAGTCTGTGCTTCCTGGGGAGACCAAATGACCTCTTTTTTACAGATACCAAGATCAAAGCTCTTGGTTTAGATACTCCAGCTGTCTCTCTCGTTGGCATTTGACATGCAACCCAGTCCATTTAAAATCAGGGGGCATGTAAACATTTTAACCCTTGGCAGCAGTATCTGAGGAAGATGCTAGCAATAAATGGTCATAACTGCCTGGGTCAAATCGCATTTGGTGTCCTTCCTTTGAAGTCCATGCAGGCACTGTACCCTATGGTTTTGACAAAGAGCCAAGTCCAAAAAAAGGATGTAGGCTCTCCAGGCTGGCTGGATGTGGACTTTGGGATCTCGAGTGGCTCCGTGCCGCTGAATGGTTGCTTCCATACTTGCCGCAGGCCATTCTGCCTGACATCGGAGGGTCTTTGCCCGTTGCTCTGCTTTGGTGTGCTGTGTGCATCAAGTGGCAATTTTCTGCCCAAGCAGAGGGCCACCTTTGCAAAACCCCCTTTGGTGGGTGTACTCGTGGGTAACACAAGCTGACAGGATTAGACCCGGCACGTAATACAGGCACAGCTATTTCTTCTCTTTAAATCATTGCCACAGGAGGGTGCCCTTTTTCTGTTTAAGCCCCTTGCTAAGAACGGAGTCACAGGGTTCAAATCCCTCTTGAGATCCATCATGTCCCAAGAGAGCTGGAAATTATAGATGTGGGCCCAGGAGATGTGTCCTTACATGCCCACACACTTCCTACCAAAGTCAAGCCAAATCCCTAGGGACAGGTGAGCAAACGACATCAAAAATACCTACGGATAAAAGCACTTCTTCATGTGAAGAATTTCTCCTTCTTGCAGATCAGTTGGTGTGTTCAGGAATTTCCCTTCTCCAACAATTAAACCACTTCTGCAGCACCCATCCGTGTGAGCTTCTGCAGACAGCTGAGTTCCAGGCACATCCCACTCCTTGCTCCTTCTGCGTAGCCGCTTCCACAAAGGATTTTAATTCCCTGTGCCAGGAAGAGGACGAGTCCAATTAGACACCTACCCTAGAGCTGTGTCCTTCTGCCTTGGGTAGCAGCAAGGCATCCTGTTGAGCACCCCTCCGTGTGAGTCCCACTGTCTATGGGTAAATTTAGCTAAACACAGTCGTTTTATGAAGTAATCCGCGAGTCCTAGGCTGAAGAGTGCTGGCTGGTTTGTACTTACCCAAAGGGATTCATCCAAGGTAGAGGTTGCTTCAGCCGTATGCATGGCTCCCCACTGTGTGCTCACAACAGCTCAGGCTGGGACGACTCCTCTATTATTAAGCTCGAGACTGTACTCAGAGATGAACTAGTACTTTTTAATTCATATCAACTTCAATTGTCTTTCAGCATACTTGAGTATTTAAAGGCAACAGCAGTCACTATCAACTGCAAATAAAGCTATTAATGGAATGCCAGTGCTGCAGAATGTGTTTGCATTCAACATCCCCTGTCAGTAGTGGTGCAAGTATTTTATACCAATGAAGATCTCAGCAAACACGATCTAAGGAGGTCACTGAAAAGGGAAATGACAACATAATGCCAGCATCTGAAGTTGATTTTTTTCCCGTTATTCTTTCTTACAGAACTGCAGCTATTAAACTGTCTTGTTTTGTGGCTCTTAAGGAACATCCCACTAACATAACACTTACTGTGCCTTAACACTCTTTTAGCAGTTATGCCTGTACGAAGAGCTAAAACAATCTCTCTACGCCGTTTCAGAGTCTAAACAAATACAGTTTGAACTGCAGTGACAAGATCTGATCGTTTTTATTGATGCATTTATTTCCATTTCCAGATGATGTTACAGAAAGTCATGGGGGAAGGACTTCCTGATAGTACAAGCGTAGAAGGAAATATGGAAAGAGACACTATGCTGAACCGTTGTAATTAGCACAGAGCTGGCTACAAGTGTCTGTAGTCAAGAAACTGAAAAAATCAATGTGATGTCTTTGACACTGGTGCTGTTTGAGAACTGCTACCAGAAGACTGAAACCTGGATTCCAAGCGTAACGCTCCTGTGCTTTTCTATCCATTGCTGATATGGATCACTGGTCACAGCTCTAATTGACTGGTTACGCAAAGGCACTTTGCAAAATCAAGACTAAGCCTCTACAAAGTGCGAGCTGCAGTTCCTAGTGACTGGCTCCAACAAAGATTCCAATTCTGCATAGAGTCACCAAATTGAATTTGCTGACTTAAAAGCGCAAGTCAGGGGATTTGTTCCGTGCATCTACAGAGTCGGTCGGAATAATGAGTAGAAAGGGAACAACTAGATGAAACATTAATTGCCAGGGTATAAATTGAGCTGCAGTCTTTAAAAATATATTTTGTCTGGCTTCAAGTGAGAAAAAGAGATTTAGATCAGGATTGGTGTTAACGGTGGAAGATCGGCTCTTGATTTGCCAATAGCAAAATTCAGATGGATTTTGGGGAAAAATGATAGCACAAACGAGCGTGCCTCTGGAACGAACACGTTTTGGTTGCTGGGGCTGGGAGCTTGTTTTCCTTTTACCTGCTTCAAAACCAATTAACCGGTACCGCATCTACCTATTTGCACTGTAATCTCAAATCTAATTCTGCAGATGGCCTTGAGACATCTTTTCATCTTTTGCCTCAAAAACAGGAAGAAAAGCCGAGGCAGAGAAAAGGGAGCATAATCAACATTCCTGGTAGTAGCTGAAGATCTGAATATCAAACTGCTTCGTTGTCACAATTACTTAGGAACAAGCCATCTCACTTTCAGGGTGCGCTATGATCTCATGTGGCAAACGACAGACTATCAGACCGGGAGCACAGGATTTATGAAATAAATTAGTCACATCAAGCAGACTAAGATCTTGCATTCTATTTCTGCAGCACCATGCTATCCATTTCATGAAGGCTAAACTAAAGACCCTCGGAGTTTTCATGGACGTTTCAGCAGCCCAAGAACAGAGATGACTGTACCACGGCAACCTAATAAATTCTACCAAACCCATAACGTTTGCTTCTTTTGAAATTCAGAGAGGAGATAAATGAGTTAAAATAACAAGGAGGAAAATTACCTTCCTGTAAATCTTTGCCAACTTCTAGTGTATAGAAAAAGACAAATGTGATTTGGGACAGCAGATTTGTATTAAAATGTGACCCTTTACAACTGGAATGTCCATAATGGGTGGCAGTTGAAAGATCTGCTTTATAACCCCGTCACTTCTTTTATAGCCTCACATGCAATAATTTTTGCATTCAATTTCCTGTACATGTGTACGACAGCTTGCCCAAGGGAATTGGGTTCCCCTACAATCCTCTCTCTTTTCCTGAGCATATGCAGTTTCCAACCACTGGAGGAAAAAAAGGAAGGAAAAAAAAAATCCTACAAAAGCCCACAGTAACTCTTACTGTAGTTGTGAAACAGTGAACAAGTTTGCATTATTTGCTTCCAGCGAAATGGGAAAGGTCTGGTCCCAGCCAGGCTGTGCCACAACTCGGCTGGCTGCAGGACAAGCCCAAGGACAGCAAAGCTGTCAGATTCAGATGCAAAATGCGATATTTGCCTTCTATTTCTTCCAGCTGAGAATGAAAGAAGAAGGACAAGAGTAAAACTCAGCCTTGCAGCTAATTGGGATAGTCCTGAGGCAGCTATGACAAGAGATGGTAAAGACGTCATCCCCTTCTAATCATCATCTTCTTCACAGTAGCCTTGGACTGTCATGGCACACACTGCAAAACTTGCAGTGTATTGTTTGGCATGGGAAATCATAAGGAAATCCTTTACTTAACAATGGAAAGTGTTTTCAGCCTATTCGATAACTGACACTTCCTTGTCTATTGTTGTTGGTTTTGATGCGGGAACTGCTGGTAGGAATCAGTAGCCCAGGCTATGCCCAGAGGACGGACTAGTCTCCTCTGGCTGTGAAGCTCAGAAACCAGCTGTTAAACTACATAAGGAAGTTGTATACACTCCGTTATGTCTGCTGACTAATGCTCCAGGCTTTTAGAGCTGACTTTGGGCAGATAAGAAGCCTTAGTGCCTTTAGAAAAACCATTGATGCCCTTTACGAGGCAGGAGCATTAGATTGACCAGCCCTGGAGCTTTTAAGGGACATGTCACGCCGTGTTTTGGACCTGAAGTCATCTTATCTTGTGATGGATGGTAATGCTTCCACCTAACCACATCCAGCAGATTAAATGGTAGACATTCCAGTTTATGAATGTAGGTCTTTATATTTAAAGTATCTTGTGTGTACAGCTCTGTATCTGTATGCGTAGCGTTATTAATATTTAACAGCTCCTGAAGCTTAAACACAATGCTGGTGTTAAGGCTTTTAGCTGAGATCAGGCTGGTTTTGATTCTGTAACAGACGTCACTCCTGGTTTTGACACGGTCACGTTCTTCTGGAACAATCTAATGGTCCTTCACCTGTTTGGGAGTGAGGACGGACTCTAGGACGTCTAAACAAGGGACTTGCAGGTGTAATTGCTGCACGGATGGTGGCGATAGATCTAGAAAATTAAACTCACTTTTTTTGTTGTTTTTTTAAATCCTTTTTTTTTTTCAAGAGAGAATAACCAATCGTTTGGCCAGGCAACATTCTCAATATTGGCTATCCAAATACAATAGGAAAGCTAATAAAGAGTTCAAGATACTAATCGATTTTTTCAATTCTTTCAAAAAGATCAAGTGATGTAGCAGAAGTAAACGCCCATCTGGATAATGTTTGCTGACACTGTTGTGTACATGGCCTAGAGAAGCTGCCACCTTTGATTTGTTTCATCCAGCACTGAGGTAAGTGAGTCTTAGTTCTCAAGCTACGCTATCGGTGAGAACATTAGCCTGGCTGCTGTGCCATTTATCTCCTGTGCTTCCTGACACATCCTTCGTCCTGCTGTCACAACAGATATTTCTTCAGCTGGAGACACTCTGCAGTGAGTGTAGCAGCCCAGAGCAGATGCACCTTCAGCAGAAGGGAACTGAGACATCCTGAAAAAAAGGTTTTTGTTTCACCTTTACCTGCTGAGAAGGCAAGAGTGCGCTGACAGCACCCTTTAAACCACTTCTGCACCCAGGAAGGAGTTGTTCAAACACCACTCACTGGTGTGAGCTGGAAGATGGGGAAAAGTATTGTACATGAATTGTTCTTTATTTTTTCAGAGTAAGGAGCAAGTGCTGATGTGCTCCACATTTCCCAAAATTGTCTCAAGGATAGCGAGACCCTAGGCACCTCTGTGCAGAACAGGTCACAAATACAACAGCTGTAAAACCACACAAGAGTTTTCCAGCAGGTCAGTCACAGAATCACAAAATGCCTGAGCCTGGAAAGGACCTCAGTAGATCATCCTCCCCTGCTCAAGTAGAGCCACCCAGAGCCAGTTGCCCAGGACTGTGCCCGTATGCCTTTTGAATATCTCCAGTGATGGAGAGTTTATAATATCCCTGGGCAACCTGTGCTTGGTCACACTCACAGTAACAAAAGTGTTTCCTGATGTTCAGAAGAACCTTCATGTGCTTCAGTGTGTGTCCCTTCCGTCTGATCCTGTCACTGGGAACTACTGGAAGAGCCTCACTGTGTCGTCTTCGTATCCTCCCCTCAGGTATTTATATGCATTGATAAGATCCTTTTGAGCCTTCTCTTATAGGGCTGACTCGTCCCATTTCCTCATAGGAGAGATGCACCAGTCTATTAAGGTTCTTCATGGCACTTTGCTGACTACCTCCAGTATGTCTGTCTCTCTTTTGTACTGGGATGCAACTGACTGTTGAAGAGCACAGATGTTTTATGGCCTCTCCTGAAGTACCTGAAAGGTCATTCTAGTTTGACCTGCTGTGTGATGCAGATGAGGCCCTGGATACATCACAGAATCAGAGAATTATTTAGATTGGAAAAGACCTTCAAGATCATAGAGTTCAACCATTAACAGTTTAACCTGTCCTTAAGGTCCAGATCTATGTGACGATTAAACACATCCAGAGAGTCAATTCAACTCCCTCCCGTGGCAGCCTGTTTCAAGCCTGATGATGCTTTCAAGGAAGCTTTTCCTAATATCCGAGCTAAACCTCCTGGCATGACTTGAAACCATTTTCTCTTGTCATATCAACTGCTACTTGTGAGAAGGGACCAAAACCCACCTGTCTCCAACCTCCTTTCAGGGTAGCTGTAGACAGCAATAGGGCCTCCCCTCAGCCTCCTTGTCTTCAGACTAATCAGTCCCAGATGCAACCAGATGGACTTGGTGCAGAGCAAGGGACCTCATCTCCCTCTTGACAGCATGGTGTCCTACCCTTGTAAGTCATCCCTGTGGCAAGGAGAGGGAAAAGAGTCATTCAGCTGTTCTAGAGGGAAAACATGGCAAAAGGAGCAGAATCAAAGTGATTCTAACCAGCTGGTTTTTCAGGTAGCAGAACAGACTTTAAGAACAAGATGTTTGGTTTATTTCTTTACACAGGATTTCGTTTGGGGCACTGCAATACTCTGAGCCTCTAGAGTTCCAAAAATACCTCCCTTCACCCCTGTCTGTGACACCTGCAAGCTGTCAGTCCCTCCACTATGAGCTTGTTTTTCTTGTCAAAGATAGTGCTGATCACTTATGCTGGCTCAGAATCTGCAGCACTTGGTGCCAGAGGAAAACCTGCAACTGGACAAATTACAGCTGTTGAGCCTTCACACCAGAAAAACCTCCCTTTGCAGAGCCGCTAGCGCACAGCTTGCAGCACTGCGTGCTGCTCTGCTCGTGTCGCTACACGAGCCTGCATTTCCACGGTGCTTTCCTCATCGTCAGTGTGAGTCCCTTGTGTCATTTGGTTCTGCGTTATTCAAACCCCCCAAAACACTGACAGAACCCAAACTGGACGAGGTGGGCACTGTTTTCCCTTTGTTTTCCCTATCTGAAGTGTGCTAACTGAAATCGGCATTCAGACGAACACCACCACCATTCCCCAGATTGGACTGCTATCGGTGGCACACCAGCACAGCTGGCTGTGGTCTTGCACCAGGTCTGGAGCCACCAAAATGTGGTGGTGTTGGCTTGAGGTTGCTGTCTCCATAGTTTGCACAATCGCTGCCTGAAGTGCACAAATATTTGTGCAAGCCTATGGATGGAAGGTGTCAAAGTCACAACTGCCAACTACGTCACCACGCAGGTAGTTTAGCACTGACAGCGATCGGGCATGTGTTTACCAGGTAGGTTCCTGAAGAAAACAGGGCTACATTTTAACATTAAAGAAACGAACACAAACAAAACCCCCCAGTCTTATGAATGGGGTTTTTTCTTTCCCTGGCTTGGTAAACCTTGTGCCTGAGAACAACACATGCATTGAAGAGTCCACGTCCTGTTGAAGAAAGCAGCAGGGATGAAAATGTGCAAGTGACAGGCACTAAGCACCATTTTTACCACTTAGGTCTAAGATGGTTTTGACACAAGGGACTGCCAGCAGACTTATTCTGGGAAATGGTTTATGCATTTATGCTGAATTTTTACATTTTGCGATGGCTGTGGACACGCTGGTGAAATCTGACGCGACTGCCTGCCCTTTGCACAGTAAGTTAGACACTAATGTGCTTTGGAAAGAAGCAAGCAGGGGTGGCGTGAGATTTAGCAGGACTGGGTTCATTCATTCCCGAATTCTTTATACGTCTGTGGGCAAATCATCTTGTTAGTTTTAGCCTTTATTACCTAAAGTCCAAACCTATTTCCTTTCTCTGCAGTTCTTTGTCTCTCCTGTCTGTGGAGGAGAAACTTGGACGTTTTCTCTGTGTAAATACGGTGTGTAGTCGCATTAACAGGACTCCAATATGAGACAGTAATTCTAACGCTCTTGCAATAATAATTGCAGCCAGGTTGCATTGAATCAATATATTTGATGGAGCAGCGACAGTTTCAATGTCATCAATCTAGAGGGAAATTGCTCCAAGAGTCTCCAGTAGCAATTTAGACATGAATGCCCTTTTTAATGTAAAATGATAGCTGGAAGGATTAAGGTTGGGAAGTCAGTCTTTCCTAACGGCTAACTCACTGTTTTCTTACGATTCCAAAATTCTTTGGTAAGAGACATGGTCTGGACAGCTCACCATTAGCAATTTTGGAATGGAAAGTTAACCGCAAAATAGTCGGAGCTGGACATCTTGCAAAACTCGCTCAAATACTGATTTCCTTCTGCGTTTTTCTTCTGAAGATGCCAGACACATTCCTATCGATGTCCAACTACTCTGTTTTCTGAAACAGGAACATTTACACAGTTCCGCACAGAGACACACGCTCGCTCAAAAGGGACAACTTCAAGTCTCTGCCAAACAACACGTACGCTGGAAAATATAGTGATTAAATAACTTGTTATCTTCGGCTGAGAAAGCTTTTCCTTTGTAAGACAGGGTGCTGCTCGTAGGGAAGGCGAACATCGAAGTCAACATCGATTACTCAGAAACCTTCAAAGACTTTTTTCCTTTGGTTTCTGAAATGGGAAGTGATTCCAACAAATATTTGTGACAGAAAGAAATTGTGTGCTAGTCCATCGTGTCTTGGACAAATATCTTCTGTCAAAGATCTAGTGGAAAGCAAAGAGGAGAAGTTCCATGAATACTTTCTGACTGAAATCTTTTATCATAGAGTCATAGAATCATTACGGATTGGAAGGGACCTCAAAAAATCATCTAGTCCTGCAACTATGCTAATACATACCCAGTGAGTCCACTTCCAACTTCCATCTGTAAAGTTTGTCCTTAAATCCTGCTGTATAATAAGTGAATGAAAGCTTTTTAGTGCCAACAGATTTCTCCTTGGTCTTTCTGGAAGAAGTCTGTGGTTCAGTGTTGCATCAATAGGACCCCCCTGTCCATCTAAATTCCTTCCAATGCACTTTTGTTATGGTCTTGCCATTTGGTGTTAGATGTATGTGGATTCAAGGAACCCTGCTCTTGTCAGGGTAGACCTTCCACCATCAGGATTCAAGCATTTTTATAGATATATGTAGAGAGCACTGGGACAGGCTGCCCAGGGGGGTTGTGGAGTCTCCTTCTCTGGAGCTGTTTAAAACCCACCTGAATATGTTCCTGTGTGACTTGGTCTAGGTGATCCTGCTCTGGCAGGGTGATTGGACTAGATGACCTTTTGAGGTCCATTCCAAGCCCCTAGTGTTCTGTGACTCTGTGACTGGGGTTTTTGAAGTGCATCATTCATGTTTCAGGGCTTGTGTTTGTCCTCAGGGACAACCTAGAATAGATGCTGCTGCTCAAGCTTTCACATAATCGGTCTGAAATACATGTAGAATACATTTAGGGTCAGGATTTATGAAACAGGTTTGCATTAGGCAGAATCTGCTCCCTTGGGGCTACCCAAGTGGTCCCCACACATAAATGGAGCAATGCTAGGCCAGCGGGGAGTGCTTTTGGACAACTGCCTGAGTACACAGTGGTGGGATGACAGTTCTCAGTCGCACCCCAAATTCTTATATTCTTCCATCCTGTTAGAAGTGAATGTCTTGTTACTTGGAAATTGTTAGCTATGCTTTCAGTTCCTAAACAATTATTAAAGAGGGCTCTCTTGGGTTATTTGTGGCTCAGCCGCAATCAGAAAAATGGCTGTAAAAGTGTCATTGTGGGTATCTGCTCCATGAGCTGCTCTGTTTACAAATCAGAGGACTTGCCAGACTCTCAAATTCAGCCAGGGAAATGAGATTTAAATGGGGTCATTCCTGGCTCAACAATCATTAGCAGTTCTGAACTTTCTGCAAGATAGGGTCCTCCATCTAGGCACAGATTTATATCAGTAGCATCAGAGCCTCCAGCACATAAATTCTTTTGAGGCCAGCACTGCCTACATTTATGTTTTTAAATTACCTCCTTGAAAGGTGCCTCAGAGCCAAATTATATCAGAATTAAATGTTAATTTTAAATCAGTGCATTTCCTGACTCCATTGTGCAGTGTTGGCCAACCTCAGCATTGTTTACTGTTGACAGAAAAACAATAATTAAATTTTAGTGGTGAGGAATATTTTCATTTTAATGGCTAATTCATTCTGCCATTCATCTTTAGACGAGGCACTGACCTGATGTCCTTTGAGACTGGAACAGAGACAGAAAAAAGACGAGATTAGAAACTTCAACTAAAGACGACTGGATTTGGAAGAAAGGATTTTGTGCCATACAAATGTGGTTGTTGTGAGCTTGGGACTGAACTGTGTCTTTAGGTTTAGGCTGGACACTAGGAAAAATTGTTTTACTGAAAGAGTAGTCAGGTGTTGGAATAGGCTGCCCATGGAGGTGGTTGTGTCCCCATCGCTGGATGTGTTTAAAGATCATTTAGATGTAGTGCCTAGAGCTATGGTTAAGTGATGGACTTGGTAGAGTTCGTTCATTGTTTGGACTCGACGATCTCAAGGGTCTTTTCCAACCTGAATGTTTCTATGATTCTATAATTATTTTTTAACAGTGATATAAAGTGAATCAGATTCCAGCTGCCCCTTTTAGGTCACCGAGTACAAGTGTGCTGTGCACAGGATATGACTAGTCTGATGCACAAGCTACTGAAATTAGTGGGCTTTTAATGACACTCAAAACCAAGACTATCCAATGGAAAAACTGCATTAGAACTGGAAGCCAAATGAAGTTGCATCTTTCAAATGACATCTTGTCTTATTTCCTCATTTTATGTCTGGATATTCTTCTTGGTTTTTTTAATTTCTATTTAATTGAGTTATTATTCATAGCTTCCAGGGAGGCAAACCTACTGCAGGCACAAACTTCTGTGACCATCTGATCTTCCCAAACTGTCCCAAACAGCTGCCGTTTCCTGTGTTTCTTCACAAGAAACAGCCTTGCCAGCACTCTCCTGGCACACGGCCACACACCCCAGGCTGTTTGGTGAGGATACCCCTGTGCCAAAAGGGCTGCAGGGTGAACCACAGCACAGTGGGAGGTCAGGAGACCTCTGCTCTGCACCTTCTACACTATGCAGGAGTATAATTAAATTTTCTTCCTTCCCTATTTCTCTGAAGCAGAAAAATTCTTTTAGACCCCACCGACTTTTGCATCTGGCTCTTCCTCTTCAAGTTCAGTCCTGAACTTGAAGAGCCCTTGTCTTAGGAGCTGCCATATTAAGAGGAACTTGCCTGACGTACAATTACTTCAGTTCTCAAGCGCCTACAGTTTGTAAATGGTGCAAGTCTGATGCTAACTCTACACATCCTGAGAATATTTGTACTGAAAGACCATCTTTCTCCCTTGATGTGCTGAAAAAGGGAAATTAATCACAAAACTTTAATTGGACACAGTGCAAATGTCTCCCTATCTTGGTTCAAAGAAACTCGGCTATGAGCCCTAGATCTATTTGAATTTGTGGCAAACTTCCCACTGCCTGCAGTGGCACTGAATTTGGCCCTTGGACATTTATATTGCTAAATGGAGCTAACAGTCCCTGAGCGAGCCAGGAGAAGGGTCCCTTCCAACCCACAGGGTCACAAAGTCTGACTCTCACTTACTCAAACACACAAAACAACACTATGAAAATCTCATAAACAGCGGCCAAGGCTGGAGGTTAGAAGAAATGTCTACATGCTTCACAGAAATCCAGAAGCAGTTGTGCAACTGCAAACACTAACACATGAGTCAGCCTCCCTTTGGAGGGAAAGCATCCCATGGGGGACACATACAGTGGGTAGATGGACCACATGGCCCACTGCCTTCCTAAACTATTGCTCTCTTAGGTCTCTCGTATTATTTGCTAAAACAACCCTTTCAAACCAAATTTTGTGCCATGAAGTGGGCTACAGCTTCCTCGTAGGTTGGGTTTCTGCCCCAGATCTCATTATTTCTCCTATTACACTCTGTCCACTTACCTTTTCTTCAACCCCGCTCCCAATTTTCTTAACACTGCCTTTTGTTTGCCTCCTCCTCCCTGTTCACACTTTCTTGATCCAAGTGTTTGCAGTTACTCTCTTCCATCAGCCAGTATTCTTCTGTCCAGTTTATGGAGCTCCATTTGTTTTTCCTTGTGGAGGGTCTGGAGCACAAGTGTGCGAGAAACAGCTGAGAGCTGGGATTGTTTAACCTAGAGGAAAGGGGGCTGAGGAGAGACGTTATCACTCTTTACAACTGCGAGAAAGAAAGCTGGAGCAAGGAAGGGCTCAGCCTCTTCTCCCTGGTGGCAAGTGATAGGACCAGAGGAAATGGGTGCAAGCTGTACCAGAGGAGGTTTAGGCTGGATGTTAGGAAAAACTTCTTCACCAAAAGAGTTATCAAACATTGAAACAGGCTGCCCAGGGTAGTGGTGGCATCATCACCCCTGGAGGTATTTAAACAATATGTGGAGCTGGTGCTTAGGGACATGGTTTAGTGGTGACCTGTCAGTGCTGGTTTGAAGATTGGACTTAAAGGACTTTTCCAACCAAAGACATTAGGTGATTCTGTGATCCTACACACTGTGTTTTCTTTGACTCTGTGCCAGTATTGGTTCTCCATCATTTGTGTCATTAACTGGTCTGGTATGTGCCCATATTTGTGCCAGAGGGGTTTTTCTTTCCAGTTCAGTCTCTACTCTCACCTACACGGCTTAACAAACCCTTCCTTTGCTTTTCTAAGAAGTACTTTTGGTAAATGCTCTTCTTCTTAACACAATAACGGAAAATCCAGCCTGGTGAAAGCTCAGATGTTTGATATCTTCTCATTTGGGAAGAGCTGGAAAAGTGGAGCTAAGTCAAGCCACTGAAGCAAGGTAGCTTCATAGTCAATATCTGGCTGGTCACTTCCTACTGACAGGTGAAGTCAGGATCCCCTTCTTCACTCCATCACATAGCTGTGAAGCTCATGCAGCTTGTGAGAACATCTACAGCACTCAGCATGTGGGAGAAACACAGTTTCAGTTGTAAGCTTTTACACACTGTTGTTATGAACCGTGAAACAACGGCAGTTTTCCATTTAAAAACAGCTGGACTCGTATGTGGGTGAAGTAAACCCTGTATTTTACATCCATGTTTGTTTTCTCTCCCACAAGGTGAGCAATTCTGGAAAACGGACCAGGCACTGCACTAACACATCAAAGATTTGCTATCTTCACAGGGGTCGTCATGAAAAGCCATGAAGTTATCACACATACGCCGTGGTCCATTTGCACGTGGATTTCCAAGCCCAGCTTGGCGTATTTTCTTGGAAAATGTGAGGGTTTCGGTGAACAGGCTGTTCAGCTGTAAGACACTACCTTTCGCACAGCGCGGTTGAATGTCTTGGAAGCCAATCACTCCCTCAGCGAAGAGAAAGAACAGACAAAGCTCACAGTGCTAAAAAGATTCTTGGGTGCCATCCACCTTCCTGCTTTCCTTGAGCAGCCAGCCTGGTGGGGAGCTGGTTTTTCTCTGCGTGCAGGAACGCTTGGGCATGTGCAGTTCAAGGCTCGAGCAAAGCAGATTCCAGCAGAAGCAAGTCGCTTCTTAACTAAGAGCGCAACTGAACGCAGCGGAGACAGAAATGAAAAAGGTTAATAGTTTGGCTCCAAGGTCCTTCTGGCAAACCTGAGATTATCTTTGGACGTGTCAAGAAAAGCTTTCAGGACAGAGCCCAGAGCCAAACATTTCTGAAGTGACGAGCAGTTTTGGGAAACTCAGCTGTGCCGTGCCCAGCTTGAGAAACAGGAATCTGAAAACTCACCTTGTGAGAAACCAGACCCCTTTGCAGGTCTGGAAGGAGGTAACTCAGCCCATCACCTCTCACATACAAAACCATTGAGCAAATCCTTCTCGGAGCTGCTTCTCAGCCAGGCGATTCTCATTTCAACATGAACGTCTGGACCACATTAGCTTTTGAGATGCTTTTGCGTTTCTGTTATTGTCTAACTTCTCACAGCAAAATTGCTCCCAGAGGAGCACTGATAGAGGATTTGTCATCTATTTCATCAGCATCTCGGAGACTTCTTACAAGTGAAAGCTTAGATGTCAGCGTCCTGCTTCGGAAAGGCCTGGTAGATCACATATGCAAGGAGGACACTGTGCTTGAACTCAGGTTCATGGGTCAGACCACAAAGTTGGCTCCACGCAGAAAAACCAGTTCGTACCTCCCCACAGAGCAAATGAGGGGTTGTCTGCCAGAGTTAATGTAGTAAAGATGGTTTAACCGAAAAGGAAAGCTTGTCCAGAGCATCAGCATTGTAAGGCTACATTCAGACTCCATAGACACAAGCTCAGAATAGGATCGTGCCTGAGACAAAGACTCTGCAGCTTCCAACTTGCCTTAAATGTGAAAAGACAACAAATTAAGTACTGCAGTGTAGTTAAGTCAGCTGTGAATCCTCTGCTACTATCAAGTCTTCAAGGTTCCTCTGCCTTTTCTGCAGTTCTGTTGTACAGCCACAGGGTGAAAACACCTGAACTGTAGGCGATTGAACCTGGGATTTGAGAAGAGTGTTCCTCCTCCAGCTCATGTCTCCCCGTCCTCATGACCTGATGGATATTTAAACATGCACAGAAAGTGAGAAAACTTCAATAGGGCTGCAATGTTCCAGTAACTTAAAAACTGGTCTTGCAAACAAGGTGTGAACTGATAGTGGAGCTTCAGGTGGAGGACAGGTTCTCCACATGGCCACGTGAGTCACTCAGCCGACCTTAGAAAGCCATTCCCTGCTTTGTCTGAATATCCCTGTACTTTGGTCCACAGCAGGAGGGGTTGAGGAACAATGGCTGGTACACAAATCCATTGAGGTTCGTGCACACCTCCAGGTATTTAACTCTGCCAGTGCTTGGCAGGTTTGCTTAGACTTTCTGGCAGAAGCCTACATGAAGTTTGGAGCATCTTAGCAGAGCCTTTGTACTGAATTCAGGCACCTCAAGCCCTGCTTTCAAAGCCTTTCTGGAGTTTAATCCCTTATCCCTGAAATACCTTTGAATTCAGATGAAGCTTTGATTATTGATCCTTTCTGGATGGGTCAGGGCAATAGCAGCTCAGCTGTTGCAGAAGCACACAGACTCCAAGTTGGCTGCTGCCCACTTCTACTACGCTCTTGACGCTCAGCCTGTTTGGGCCCTTTTTCACCCCTAGACTTTGGCAGCCAAGCAATGGAAAACAGAACACGTTCAACGTGTAGGAGTGTTTACTCTTGTCATGACACACAAGTTGGGATTTTCCATTTAAGCTTGAAAAACAAACCCTAAACAGAATTTATTAGGAAAATAGTAGCTATGAGGTAAACGTATGTCAACCAATGCCAAGAGGTCAAACCGACGATGCATGACATTTTGGTTGAATATTCTGTGTGTTCCTAGAAGCAGTGTGAAAGCTGGCTCACAAAGCATTTGCTAGAGTGTTCCAGTGCCTGGGGAGTAGGGTAAGTCCAGAAAGTTCCTGAAAGCAAAGCTTTATTCTGCTTTTTTGTAACAGAGGTCTTTTCTTCACACACCAAACCTGTGTTGCTCTAAGCTGGAGAATGGCAGGGAATGCCAACACCAGTGCAGACACACCCCCAGCAGGAGCCAGTGGATGCAGGACAGACTGGTGCCGTGGAACCCTGCTCCAGCCTGGGTAGTGAATAACTCTGATTATTCTCATGATGCCCACACATTAAGTAGTCAGAATTCCCCCCCAAAACCAGTCCTAACCATAACAACCAAGGTGAGCGATTCACAGCCACTCCTGGTGAAGGTGCTCTGCCTTCATTAACAGAGGTACAAATCTGCTCAGCCAGCAAGAGGGGATCAAGAGTAATCGTGAAAGCTATGAAGGAGTGGAGGGAAACCATCCCAGCTTCAGGTAAGGTTTATATCTGGTCCTCAACAAGCATGAACCTCTATGATACATCTTGCTCATTTTTACTCAGTCATTTTTAATCTTACCTCATTTTTAACTGCTTGAGTTTATAAGAACAACTTCACATGACACAAGATTCACAATGAATGTCACAAATTAGACTATTCCTTTATTTAGGCAGCAGCTGAAGAATGGGTAAATCCTATCGTGGGGTGGATCAGAACGAGGGTGGTTAGCAGATCAAGAGATGTTCTTCTCCCCCTCTACTCTGCACTAGTGAGACCACATCTGGAGTATTGTGTCCAGTTCTGGGCTCCTCAGTTCAA
>JAOXOE010000405.1:43817498-43838056 GCA_028565055.1 Phoeniculus purpureus
CTCGTGAGGGTGACAGAGCACTGGAACAGGCTGCCCAGGGGAGTTGTGGAGTCTCCTTCACTGGAGATGTTTGAAACCTGGATGTGTTCCTGTGTGACTTGGTCTAGGTGATCCTGCTGTGGCAGGGGGATTGGACTACATGATCTTTTGAGGTCTCCTCCAATCCCTAATGATTCTGTGATTTCTTCTAAAGCTCAGGTTATGATAGTATTGGGTGATTATCTAAGGAACAACGGTCAAGATTTCTTTTTCTCTCTAAGACTCAGTCCAAAAATACTCCTGGCAACTTTATAGGATAGTTGAAGGAAAAAAAATGATCAGCCCAAACTTTATGTGTCTCCATTCTAGACAGTCTCAGCATGCTTTAACACACACTCAGAATAGCTGACTTACAGTGCAACAGCTTATTCTGACCCTTTGACCATGTAACTCTCCTACTGGGTTGACGTGCGAAAATGTCAACTCTGATCCTGTTCTTTGTGTCCTCAAATACCACTATCCACCATCCAGAACCAGTTTTCAAGTACCGACAACAGTCCCAATCAGACAGCATGAACTGGCTGAGGTGGAATTCCAAAACCTCCACCTCAGAGGCAATGAGAGGATACTGCTGACAAATTACCAACCTTAATGCCTTGCAGGTGAACAACTTACGGTACCTTGACACAAGACAGTTGATAAATGAGTGAAAAGGCAGTGGGTACATTCAGATGATGTTTCCGTATTTTAACAAGGTACTTGAAACCAGGGACTTCCTAACCTTTGGCTTACAAATGAAAAACACAGATACAGCAAAATGGTGGTTTAACCTCTGAGTATGTGCTCATTTAAATTCCTGAGAGTGTGCCGCATTGAACTGTTCTTGACAGAATTTGGTAGGAATTTTGGACACTGTACATTAATAAATAGGTACTACTTCTGTTATTTTAAGTGCGGTGGTTTTCCTTAGTTGAGAAAACCTGGCTCTCTCACTTGATTTATGTGATGCTACGTTTAAAAAAAGGTAGTAATGATATGTATGTTATTCAAGTACTTGGAAGTCTCAAAAGATTTTAAATATATCTTGACAGGTATGCTCATAAATTGTGTCTAAGGTAGAGGTTTTGGCAAACTGGATATGGAATTCATGTTCTTGAAACTTCCAAACACCACCGATGAAAAATACTGAAAAAATTCTCCAGAATTCCAAACTGATTTCTTTTGAATCTGTCTGTGTGGTCAGGGCACCATCTATCAAACTGTCTTCAGCCTCGAGACAAAGTTCATGGGCTCAGGCTGCATTTCAGTGCAAATTCTTCCAATCACAACGACTTGATTTCATCAGCTTGATAGAGAGCTTTTGAGTGGGAGTCTCCAATGAAGCAACATAAAGAGTGAGATAGGAGTGGGTAGAGATCTGTGTTCTAAAGGGGTGCTTGTGAGATTCTCAGTCAAGGGTGTGTTTGTGAGATTCTTTTTACAATCAGACCAAACTGTGAAATGCAAAGGCTTCTGAAAAAACTGCTTAAGACTGAGTCACATGGTGTCTGTGGGGTGAGTCTGGACGCATGTTCTTGAGAGGATGCACAGAGGCAGAATCAAACACAGCAGCAAGCCTGAGAGCAGAATTTGGGGGTTTTTCCCTCTCTGTATATGGGCTGAACTCCTCTGAACACACTTCTACAAATCCCCTGTAATGGGTGGTACTGTAGACTGTTTTGGGCACCAAGAGTATTTTTCCTTACTATCCATAGTGCACTGACAGCTTGTACCCTTAGATAAGAGTGTCACTCCAATAATCCCTGCTGCATTCAGGTCTATACAGACATCCCAAGTTGAGCCAGGAAGGTTATTTTCCTTAGGAAAAGTAGATGGCAACCTAGTATTTCCTCAGCAGACAGCACCATTCTACACTCAGCAGTGACAAAACTGAAGTTAGTTCCCTTGCCTGCAGTTCCAAATCCTTTCCAGGACTGCCCCTCTCCTGAAATGTGTCCTTAACATCTCTCCAGGTGTGACACGAGGGCTTCCTTCCTTACTGCCCTTTTGATGCTTTCTGCAGCTGGGTATTCAAGGCTATTGAAGCTCTGGGAGACCAGAGCGTGTTACTGGTTCTGGCTGCTCGTCTCCACTCCACAGCATGTTTCCTCTGTAATTTAAACATTCTATTATTTATATTGAAGTTCATAATTCTTTCCTTGCAACGACATTTGATCTCCCACTGATCTGACCAAAATCCATTCAAGCCGCCTTCTTGCCTGCTTGACTTTTCAGCCTGAGGAAAGGACATTTCTCTGTATCTCTGATGGGTCTCCATTGTTTCTATAAAACCTGCTTTGGCTTTGAGACAACTTCTTTCTGCTACAACTGTCAGTCTCTGAAATACTTCTTGGTCCTGTGACATGTTTTTGGGTGACCCTGTGGAATTCAGAGCCATCTTCCAAACTTTACTGAGTTTGTTCTTCCTCGCAGCTCTGCCCACACTGTGCAAAACACCTGTTCTAAAACTTGCCTGTTCAAACGTGTGAGAACTGGATGTGTTTATAAACTGAAAATACCCTCTTCAGCAGAAAAGAGCCTTTTTTCAGCTTCGACGTCTAGAAGGTTTGTACAAAACCCACAGTTCTGGGTTTCTTTTCAGAAACCACATATGAGAATTTATGAAGGACCTGAGTTTACACAGCACTGTGGAAAGTGCTGTGATACATTTTATTATCTTTTTGGAGTGTTTTTTCTACTCAAAGGAATGGAATATGCTGTTCCCAGTATTTCTGGGGAAGCTTGATGCACGTAACCAGATGAACTGCTCTTGAACCTTACTCTTCCATGATTGGATCGCTGGTGCAAAGGTGACTGTGGGATTTCTATGTTCACACATAAAATAAACCTGGCAAAACATTTTGAATTCAAAATTTAAAAGGCTCGGGGGACATCCCCAGTGTTAGTGTACCTGTGTTTCTCTGTTTCTTTCAGGGAACACACATGCTAGTGCTTATAGTATGAGGACAGTGTTAACATATGGGCAGAAAGAACTGGGAGTAGAATTTGATTTACTGTGGGGAAGTAAATTTCTCCAGGAGAGCATGTTGCTTTGCCTGGCAGTGCCAAAGACTCTACCATGTTTTCTCCATGACTTGTATGTGAAGGCAAAACCCTGTGGAAGCCAAAAACTCCACAGAAAACTGTGTCAAAAAAACGTTTGTAGGGCTGATTGCTCTGTAGAGCCCCAGTTCTCCTTTAAGAGTTTTCTCTTTCCCACTGGGTTTCATAGCAAATATTTTTCTTTTAATTAATTCACATTTCTTTGTGCTCCCTTTCCCATTGATAGCCCACTTGCTTTGCCATCAGAGAGCACTAGGGAAGATGGCAAGTTCTAGTCAAAGACCTTGTGCTGCTTTGAGGGTTAAAGGCAGAACCCTCCAGAACAGATTGTTAGATTCCCCACCCACCAATACAGGAAGAGAATTTAAATGAATTTGAAAACTAGAATAAACCGTAAAACTTATTCAAAATGGAATAAATTTAAAAGAAAAACAGCAGCAGAAAAACCTTCACAATAAAGGGAAATATGGTGCAAGGGAAGAACTGCAAGTACAAACGGCAATTGGGTGTAGTTCTGGCCTCCAGTCGGTAGGGGGCGATCACCATGGGGAGGCAGCAAGAGGCGCTTCCTTCCCCGCTGTGCGCTCGGTGCTCCTCGATGAGGACCACATGCCGATGCTCAGCTCCGCTGGTGCTCACCTGGCAATTGCACACCCAAACCCCTGCAGCCCTCCTCCCCAGCCCGAAAACAGAGCTGCACTTAGAAGTGGTTTAAGGAAAAAAATGCAAGTGCACAATTGCCTCCCGACCTACCACCAACAGTTGATAAAAGCTCAACCAGCTCCACAGAGTAAATGCCATCTCGCAGGGTAAGGCAGGTGGACTGGGCAGTAAATCGGAGCACAGAGGCCATGTGTCCTCTCCCCTCTGTGGCTGGCTGGGACTGCCTTAACCACACCACCCAGCTTCCAGATTGTCCCCCTTAGTACCCTACTCCGCATTTTCTGTTCCTACTGTGGGGCAGAGGAGAGTGGTTTTCTGTTCCATGTCCCTTCCGGATGGGACATACTCTTTCCCCAGGGTAAAAAGGTGTCTTGCTAAGTTGCTACAGGTCTTGTTCTGGTGCACTTTCCCTTAGTTTGGGGCATTTTCCATTTTTAAGACCAACACAACCGAGAAGGTGTCCCCCGTTCCTAAACATGAAGAGCAATCCTGTTTCATTTCCTGTGGTGAGATTTCTGTGCTCTGGGATGAACTGACCCTAGAATCTTGTTCAAGCAAGCTCATTCCTGAAGTTAAATTTCTCTCTATCCGGCTTTCAGGGTAGATGAGAAGCTTCCACTGAGGACGCACGATGCTCTGTGTGATCAGACAGCGATATATAACGGTCTTGGCCATGAAACAAAGAGACTTCATACCAGTAACTTCCATCTAGTCCATTTCATGAATTTTGTGTGTTTGCCAAATTTTTTTTCTCCTTCCTCCTTTTCTTGCTCTTAAAAATTTATAAAAAAAAGATAAAATTGAGACTCTTTGTTCTCCTGTTAGCTCAGAAAAGCCATGAGCCAAGTCAGAGTCCTTTTGCTCTAGACTTGTCAGGGATGGAGCAGTCCATTAGGGCTCACAGGTACCACCTTCCACCCCCTTGCTACAGAGGGCCTTTCTCCTGCTGAGGGACTGTTGACTGGGAAGCTGGAGCCCTGCAGCAACTTATTCCATGTCCTGAGGTACCCTGTAACTTTTTTCTATGATTAAAGATAAATGTTTGAGTTCAGACAAGCATCCCTGTGCTAGTCTTTTATGTCTTGCAATTCTTTCTCTGAACCAAAGCCCATAAGCTGAGATTGCACAAGTCTCCTTGGACTTTCTCCCTGTTACTTAAGGTCTTGTGCTTCTATCCAGCTGTAACCTGTTAAGTGTCTAGTTCAGACTGGTGGCAGCAGATCTCAAGCAGATTTAGATGAGCGCTACAGCAAGTGTGTTGTGTGCAGCTTTCAGAGCAGGATACTCAAGGTGCTCCTGTTCAGACAGGTACATCAAATCCCCATCCAGCCTTTCAGGATGTGGGATTGGCTGAGGTGTGTATGCCTTCACCAAAGCTTTACCCTGAACTGACATGTTTTCTCTCCAACTTAATGTTCCCAAACAGAAGCTGGAGTAGAATGAACGGCCAGTGCCCTCTTGGTGAAATCCCTGTAGATGCGATGATCCAAGTCCACATTTGATTTATTTAAGAAAGCTGGGGTTTAATTTTTGTTGCTTCCTTTTCTTTTCAAAAGTTTGAGCCCTTGCTTCAGCTAAAATGCATTAGTCAATTCCAGTTGAAAAAGGCCTCACATTTTTTTTTTTTTTATGAAAAGTTTTGAGATCCATCATACCCCATCGCTCAGCACTGTGCTGATTGCAACTGTTCCTGGTTGCAACTTGGAAGTCCCCTTACCGCTGAGTGCCAGAATCTGTGGCAGAGGAGTAGAGGTAGAAGAATCACCTTACAAAGTTTTTTCACACTTTTGTCCTAAAATTCTCATGTTGGCCATTTTAGGACGAATACTGTGTTGCAGGCATCTGTAGTTTGTTTTGGTGACGTTTTCTAATGTTCTTTTTTCTGGTGGTCAAAACTGTGTTTACTTTAACAAGGTCTTTCTATCTGCTCAACACATTTCATACTGCCCCCAAAGACATGGTCACATTTCTATCTTTTCTGGGAAGCTACACAATTTTGACTCAGTTCCTTTTCAGAGGGTTCCAGCAATTGTTTAGGTCTTGTTTTAATTATGTTCTGGCCATTGTTGAGTTTTCTGAGTACCTCCATTATTTGTTCCAGTTTAATTGCAGATATCAGCTGAACCTTTCTGTCATGGGAAACTTGATTCCTCTGCTGATACTTGTCTGCCCCCCAGCAAATATTTTTAGTGTGCCAGATTGTTTTCACTGGAAGGAGAAATTTGTGACAGTTATTTCTTCAAGGCAGTCATGTTCACTTATGAATAATGTTCACAGAGACCCACAGCACTGAACTGGGGGTCCATGTCCTTGCTTGTAAGGCTCTATTGCTGATTACAGCTACCTGAAATGAGATTGTAGAGAAGTGCCTGTTGGTTGTTTTCTCACAAGTAACCAGTGATAAGGTGAGAGGAAATGGTCCATCAGCTTCAGAGACTTTTGGAAATGGCCATACACCAAATATACCACCCTTTGAAGCATTGAATTTTCCAGTAGAATAATGGGGAGAGATTTGAGTTGCATCCCAGACCTTCATCCAGAACTATTGGGTGGCTGATACTAGGCTTAATGTGCCTTATTTTTTATAGTGAGACAGCAGTAATTAATTATTCAATAGTCATTAAGATACAGATGTTAGTGTCTATGAAGTTCATTTTGGTTTTTTACTGTAATCAATCTAGAATCCAAAACCTGAATTAATTAATCAGAATGGTGACAGACACACTCTGTAGGTTACAAACAGATGGACATCTATTTCTTTAATCTTCTTTGAGCAGGAGGAGACTCTCTGAAGACAGGTGGCATCTTTTTTGTAAACCTTCAAGCTTTTCCCCATTGAACTTGTTAAGAAAACAGTTCTGCAATGTTGCTTTGTTTGGAACATGTTTTTCAGAGCATTGGATTTGTGGGACTGGCCTTTGTGTGTCTTTCCACCTTTGTGTTTGAAAGCTTTTCTCTGTTCTAGATGTGTAGGATAAATGTCAAAGAGGAATGAGTTGAAGAATGGCCAGGCAACAGCTGAACAAGAATGTTATTGAATGCACAGCTAGAAGAGTTTAGAGACTTGGAGTAACACCTTTAGTGAAAATGTGTGTGTATTTGTAAGCCAGGGAAACAAGGGCATGTTTCCTCAGTACTGTTTTCATAACAAGAATCAAAAGAAACTAACAGATGGTTGTTTTTCTAATGTCAGAGGCATTCTATTAAAGTTTCCTCTCGTGTGCTGACCTGAGGGTTTGTACAGGTGAATGCTGATCCTCTACCCCCAGAGATTTTGTAGAAAAGATGTGGTGTAGCTTCCCACCAGTTCATTACTTGCTCTGCTCGCACAGCCAAGTCCTTTCTGCTGACCCATTCGTATGCTGGCACCAGTACTTAGTACTTCCTTCAGTTGTGTGTCTGGGGTCAGCGTGACCTGGGCTTTGCTTTGAAAGCAGCTCCTGGCTATACCTGCCCTTTGGCCTCAAAGAGACCCTTTGTCACTACTATCTGTTTAGACCTAGCAGGTTCTACTCTTGATGAATCTCTTCTCTTGAGGTTTGTTTTCTGCTTGCTTGGTTTGAACACACATTTTTCTTGCTCAGCTAATGAATGGCAGAGGATGGTGTTTTGCCTCCAGCTTCCTGATAACTCTGCTTCCACCCCTGATGCATTGCTTGATGCTCTAAACTTCCCCTACAACCTCTCTTCTCTTTCCTGTGAATCACTTGTTCTACTTCAGTTTTTCCCCCCCAGATTTTCAGCTTTGTCTTTTCCACCAACCTTTCTTTACCTTTACTGCTCACTCCTGCTTCTTCAAACCCACAAGCACTCACTCACCCATCTGTTGAGGCGATGGCTCTGAAACATCTTTCTTTCCCCTCCAAAATTATCTTCTGAAGGAAAATGCCTGTGAACTGCCATGGACCTTTTCTTAAGGGGCCAAGACACATGTTTGAATTTTAAACCTTTTTTTTCGTGTCTTTTCAATGACACTTCTTGTGGCAATGTCTCCCAAAACACAGGCAAGCTTTTCAAATCTGTCTTCCCTGTTTGTTTTCAGATATAATTATGCATCTTAAAACTCACAAATCATTAGTAATTGAAGGAGCTTTTGGCATGCAAAAAATGATGCTCAAACGTTGAGAGGAATCTGGCAGAACATTAGTGTCTTACCTTTCCAAATGTTGCGAGATCTCCTTGGCTTGTTGCATGTTGTATAACAGAGTCGTTAGACACGGATTATCTTTAGAGAGAAAGTCGGTGATTGATGTCAAATGGCAGTGATGAATCAGCTGAAGCTGATGAGATGCGTTTGCAAATGGAACTGACCGAGATAAGTGAGAGGAGGCCAGCCTGTTTCGGGAATAACAATGTTCTTAAAGATGAGTGAATAATACACGCGATCCCACATTTATTGTTGTCTTGGAATTAATTTTCTGACTTCAGGATAAACAGAAACTGTGTGCATGCTATGGCCGTCTGCTTTCATAGGGGTAGCTGAGGACTTCTGCCTGACAGCAGAGCAAAGCAATTGGCCAGCACTGGGGCACAGCAAGATAAAACACTTCCATTCCTCTGTTAAGAAGCAGCAGTTTCTGAGCAATGATGTCAGTGTAGATCTTTATTTTTCCTAGTACTATTACTGGTATCAGGAGGAGACCCATCCTGGGAAACGAGTTGAAGCAGCAGATTTTTTTTATGCAATGGGTTTGCTCATGCTGCTTCAAAAAGAATAAAAGAACACGGCTTGGATAAACCATTTCAGGCTCCTTGGAGGGATATTTGTGCACCTTATTGTGATTTCAGAAATTACTTTAAAACTGTGAATACTTCGCTTGGTTTCTTGCTTGACTGCTCATGAGAACCTTATGATTTCTGGGAAGAGTAAATTATGCTCCAGTTCTGTGACTATTTAATAATTTGATCTTTTGTAAATATTTAATGTACAGACTAAATGTGAGTCTGGCCAAAACTCCCGTTCCTGCTGGTGAGATTTTGCCCTTTTCGTAACTAGCAGCTTGGCAAAGAGCGTGGTGGATTCTCCGTTGCATACAGTCTTTAAATCAGACTGAATGTCTTTCCAAGGAAGATGCCTTGAGTCATCCGCTACTTATTGGAACAGGTCTAGGAGCTGCTGGGCACCCTCCTCTGGGCTGTGCTCGCAGATGTCAGGGAAGGTGACTGCGAAGTTTCCGTGTGATCTTAAAATCTATAAATACATGGTTGATCTTTGAAAGACCAGGGTCTTAAGAGGCTTTTTTTTTGTCAGAGAGGTTTTAAGGTCTTTGATGTGCTAATGGTCAGACGTGCTGGGCTAGATGATAAATCTTGGATGGCAAGCTAAGACTTCTTTCTCACCTCTGCCTGGGAGTTATGGCACATCTTAGTAAGTTCCTTAATAAACAGTTTGTGTATTCATGGGACTGGACGTGATTTTAACTGCAGCTCAGTAGGAAGCTGTTCTGCTGTTTTATGAAAGATCTCTTAGTTTTGAAAATGTCCTCATGCTATGTGGAGCTGAAACTGTGCCAGCCTTTTACCATCTTCGGGGTTAAAGGCTCTGTGATCATAACATCGTGTCCTTGGTCTGGATTAGGCAGAGCAGGAGACAGATCTTCTGGAGGGTGTCCAGCATAAAGCAGCAAGGGTGGTGAAGGCAGTGGGACACCTCCCTTATGAGGAGAGGCTGAGGGAGCTGCGTCTCTTTAGCTTGGAGGAGACTGAGGGCTGACCTCATTAGTGTCTATAAATATGTGAAGGATGGGTGTCAGGAGGATGGAGCCAGGCTCTTCTCAGTCTCATCTAGTGATAGGATAAGGGGCAATGGGTATAAGTTGGAACACGGGAGGTTCATATGAATATCAGAAGAAACCTCTTACTCGTGAGGGTGACAGAGCACTGGAACAGGCTGCCCAGGGGAGTTGTGGAGTCTCCTTCACTGGAGATGTTTGAAACTTGGATGTGTTCCTGTGTGACTTGGTCTAGGTGATCCTGCTGTGGCAGGGGGATTGGACTACATGATCTTGTGAGGTCCCCTCCAATCCCTAATGATTCTGTGATTCTTCTAAAGCCTCAGGTTATGATAGTGTTGGGTGATTATCTAAGGAACAATGGTCAAGATTTCTTTTTCTCTCTAAGACTTAGTCCAGAAATACTCCTGGCAACTTTATAAGATAGTTGAAGGAAAAAAAAATGATCAGCCTGTGTGACTTGGTCTAGTGGACCGTGCTGTGGCAAGGGGATTGGACTGGATGATCTTTTGAGGTCCCTTCCAATCCCTAATGATTCTATGATTCTGTCTCCCAAATCTTTCAGAAAGAGTCAGGCTGAGGACAAGGGCTAATCTCCAATAAAAGTCCATCTCCTCCTTGTTTTCAACAGCAGCTCTATCCTGGACCCTGAAATTTTCCCTGGGGACTGTGGCCAGTGCTTTCTGGTGAAAATGTAATTTGTCACAATTTGAGATATTTCTTGGCAATCGCCTTCCTCCTCAAATAGTAAAACGTTTTGTAAGAAAACTCATGACCAAGTCTACTAGCAATGATTGCAAACAAAACTACACTCAGAGAGTGATCACTTAAAGCTGTGAGGCTTTAGGAATTTCCAAAGCTTTGTGGGCCACCAGAGATAATAAATCGCAGCGACTGTGAAGGCCAAGATGGAAACACTATCAAATAGAATAGAAACGATTCCTACTCATTTAAGCTTTCAAAAGGTTTTTAATGAATATTTTACAGAATTTTAAATCAGAAATGAGTGTCAATGCCAGTGTATACATGGGGGGGGGGAGGAACAAAACTCTTTTCTCCTCAAGATCAGCTTTATTAAGTGTAAACAAATATCCTTCTCAGTCTGTCTGAAGCTGGCAGCACTAAATTTTAACTATGCAGAAAGTATTTAACGTAATGTCTGTAAATATTATGCTAAAAGTTTCATGTCCTGTTTTGAACAGTGGCAAAAATTTCCTTTCAGCCTTTAGGTTTTCCACTAATTTCTTTCATATTGAATCAGAAGAGGCTAAAAAATCCCTGCTGATCAGATCTGTACTGAGCTTTAGTGTAAATTTTTTTAAGTGGATGCAGACGGCTGATTTCCTAAATTTTTTTTCCCCCCATGTCTGAAATCCTATACAGGAGACTGAAGTTCTTGTGGCATTAACATGAGAGTCTAAAAATGGGGCAAAAAATAAATACTGTAAAAATATGTCATCCAAATCAAATACTGTGTGAATAAGGGAAACTGGAGAGGTTACAGTTGTGGTTCAGGGTTTTACGTGCAAGGTACCTAAAATGCGTTTCAGATGGATGTAAAACACAGAGGAAGTGTGTTAAGTGTCTTCCCCCGATGTGATCTTAAACTTGGCTCAAATAACAACCTTGGAGGTCAAGTTCCCATGTGGTTACCTGTGGGCTGATGGAAATAGACTCAGATTCCCATCTCCCTTTGACAACAGCATCCGTGACCTAAAGAGCAGAGGATCTGCTGTGGCTTGGCAGTGCACCATGGGCACCTTTATGCTCATCTGCAACCAAACCCTAAAATCTGTATTGCAGTGCACAGAGCCTTTAGGTTTCCTTACGCTGGGCAAAAGCTTTGGCTACTGACTGCTCACGGTGCTTAACTGTGTAATTGTCTTAATTATGCTAAATTGCACAGTCTAGCCCCTTAACCATTATGTGGGTTAGCAGCAGTATTAAATGACAACAGTGACATGAAGGTAATTGCAGCATTGTCTAGCAGAAGCACGGAAGCCAGTAAATGCCAGTGTTTGCACAGGTCTCCCATGAGGAGCCGCTCTCAGCACCGCGCACACTGGCTGGCAGCTGCATGAGACTTCAGCACAGGGAGTCATCATAGTGTCGCTGACTCTGTAAAATGTCTTTGCTTGTAGGACAGCTTTCCCAAAGCACTTGCCTGCAAATACTAACTAAATAATGAATATTTGGGCAAATGATTTTCACCCAGTGGCTTACGTCGAAGCTACCAGAACTTGACCAAAGGGGTTTCAGTTGGGTTTAACTGTGAAATCTTACAACTGATGCCACAGAGCTGCTTCAGTGCAATAATCCAGGGCAGTTTTAATGAACAGATTATTGTCAGGGTACAGTGCAGGGTTGGCCATATTGCTTTGTCTGGGAGCCAGGGACACTCAGAGCCTTGAAATGAAAGTCCCAGCAGTGGAAGCAGAGGAAGGACTTGCACAGAAATTCTGGGGGCTAGAGTCTCAACAGTTTTTGAAAGCATCCAGTTCATGATTCTGCTAAGGGCCTTGCTATTGACTCAGGTACTGCAGACCAGTGTTCTTTATCTCCTGCCCAAGACCACAGAGCGAGCTCTGCCAGCGCCTGTGTGTGGATGGGCACGTAGGAAAGGAGCAATTCCTCCTGCTGTTCCTGAAAGGTCAACACAAGAACTCTTGCATTATTTGCAGTGTTACCTGTTTTAATAAGTCACATCTCAATAGTGTTTAATAATTGAAATATTTTAAAGGTACTTCTTGTGCAGACAGCAATATGCGTTGCCTTCGTGCAGCAAGTGCTGGACTGTGTATGCGGCTCTTCAGCCACCCTCTGCTTTCCGTAGGGCTTATTGGAAACAACCTGTGTTGGGTCAACCCTTGCAACAAGGCTGTAATGACTATAGTTCACATGAGTCAAACAGATGTGAGGTGAGCTCAAGGAACCCTAGAAAGTTGCAGAACTGAGTGCTGCACCGTGTGAAGACCAAAACCAGGCTGCACATGGATTATTTAAGTATTTGACCAGCTTGGCCATGAAATAAAATCAGGAATGAACAGAAACTACCTTGTCCTGGGTTAGTGCTGATACTAGAGTTCTTCCAGAATCCTCTGGAGCTAGCAAACTTATTAGGTGTCTGTTTTTTAAGAGATGGCTATGGGCTGTGGGTATGAAATACCCTGGCCACATCAATGAACCCCCTCTTAAATATTGGTGAAGGATTTATTCTTACTCTAAACTGCTGCTAAAATCCAGAGCGAGGCCCTTAAGCTAAGCTGCTTGATGGACTGTCTCTGCCAGTGAAACCATCTGTAGAAACGAAGATTAATTTATATTACCTCAAAGTAATAACAAATCGTGGAGAAATAGTTTTCCACGTAACCATCTAAGGAAAAACCAGTGCATTCCTCTTTTTGTGTTCTGAGGTAACCTGTGAGTTGGTTTCATAGATAGTCATCAGGATGACTCTGTGTGTGGGATCTGCTAATAAACCCTCCTGAGCTCCAGTTTGGGTTTCTGCTGGTGAACCAAGCCATGCATGTCCCCAGGTAAACCATCTGGACAGACCATGTTCAGACTGAAGGATTTAAAACTCCTGTGGGGTTTCAGCATCCCTATAAACATTTGGATTCCCTCACAAATTGTATTTACATTTTTTAGTAGTGGGAGTGCAGCCAAGACAGACCCTATCTGGAAGAGGTATTGTGTTTATCAGCTAAATACCTACACTTCAGTAGCGAAGAGGGAAACCATTAGAAAAACAAAGAAAACCTGTTTGAAAGGAGGAGAGAGAGGTGTTTTCTAAAGATGGCATATGCCTTCTTGTGTTTGAAGCCATATCTTATAAACTATATGGCCAAAGTTTAGGATGATGTGGTTTGTGCTTGGCTTCCTTTGGTAGACAAAATGCAGTTTCATTGCATGGCCCTTTTTTAAATGTCAAACTCTGACCCAAACTCCTTTCGGGGTTTGGGGAATTGTGCTCCCAGGGTTGTAACCAGTAAGCTGATAAAGGAGAGGGATCTGTGCAGAACTCTAGAATCTGAGATTTTGGTTGAGGAGGTCTCTACCATTTTGAAATCTCTTCATGTCTCCCCACAACTAGTAACCTACAAAGATAGATTGAAAAATTAATGCTGTGCTGGTATCTGAGTGTTAGCCTTCAAAGGAAACATCTCAATCTGCCCTCCTGAACTCACTCTCGGTAGTGCCTCGGAAACTGCTCAAATGAAACTTCACAGTTGAAGAACTGCTTTATCAGCAAAAAATGTCTGTAAAAAAGCTCGATGCATTTTCTGGTGAATGAAACGTTGTTCTGCAAGTATTTGTTCTGCGTTATCCTGTCATGCTTCCTGTTCTGAATCCACTGACAATCTGAGGGGGAAGAAGCATTCTCATTGTCAGTATTCTTCATCTAGCTGCTTCATGGCACGTTACAGCAGCCGTTCCCTAAAAGATGGCCTCTGGGAGAAGCAGAACAGAGTGTCATCTCGATTTTTTTGCAGAGTACCTGTATTGTGGACAGAAACGTCAGTGAGTGCAGCCCGTTGTAAAGCCAGGTAACATTTCTGGTCCTAACATTGCTCAGCTTCTGCATTTAACGTGTCCATCAGTTGCATGGCTTGTCCAAAAGAAAATACACAAAAAAGATCACAGATCATTAGGGACTGGAAGGGACCTCAAAAGATCATCTAGTCCAATCCCCCAGCCAGAGCAGGATCACCTAGACCAAGTTGCACGGGAACACATCCAGGCAGGTTTTAAGTGTTTCCATTGAAGGAGACTCCACAACCCCCTTGGGCAGCCCATTTCAGTGCTCTGTCACCCTCACTGGGGAGAAGTTTCTTCTCATATTGATGTGGAACCTCCTGTGTTCCAGCTCACACCCATAGTCCCTGGCTGAAAAAGTTATTTACATTCAAGAAGTTGTTCCTGCAGTGCCTGATAGGTATAGCTGGGGAGGGAGTAAGAATTAGAAGCCTTGCTGATGTCCCAGAAAGATCTATCTGAGGTGGCTCCATGCAATGACAGTTTTTTTTCCTCTTTGTGTTCTACACTTTGGGTGTCTGCTGTGGGTTGTGGTTCCCTGTGGGCCCATGGCAGCTGCAAAAGGATGGTGGTTATCCTGAATAGCTGGGGCACTCAGTAGTGGGGTGGTCTTTGCTTTTTAACTCTGGAGGACACAACCTCCAGCCTTAGAGAGAGAAAATATCTTTACAGTCTGCTCTCTTTCAAAACTTAAGCCCTTAAATTTAGGTTTTGAGAGTTTTATAGATGAATTCATTTGTTTGCAAGAGACATTCCCTTGAAAGAATGGGCTGTATTCCTATCTCAGACCCTTGCAAATCTGGAGTAATGGCTCTCATCTTGGAAGTCCTGTAATCTGTGCTGCTACATAGAAACCAGGAGTTGGCTACTGTGTCCTTCCCAATCATCATTTTAATTCCAGTAAAACTAGAAAAGAAACATCTGGCACACAAAGCGATTACCAAAGAGATGTTGTCCACTGGCCGTGATTTCACACTCAGGATATTTAAAACAAATGTTCTGGTGCTATTGAGATCTTGACATGTTTGTGTTTAGCTCGTCAGGTCAGCTGAAATTGCCTGTGTTCACAGTGATCCCTGATGAGAGATGTTTTGAGTCACTGACTATTTAGACTATTCTCAGTATGGGGTACGACTCAAAGCTCCTTAGCAGCATGACTCTCATAACAATGATATAACCCAACAGCAGGTCCTCTGACCTGCCAACACAGCCGTCACTTCCAGGGAATTTGTGCAGCTAAACAAAATATTTGTGAAGTAGTGAGAGAGCAGGAGTCACCTGCAATGAATCTCTCTCTATTTAAGGACAGCCATCACTCTTACTCCTGTTCAGATTTCCTAGCACATCATACCAGGGTTTTGTGCGGAAATGGATCACGTCTTGAGAGGTGCCGCTGGTTTTCTTTTCCTCTTGTATCCTCTTTATTTGGAGCTGAACACATGCACAGTTTGCTTTGGCACTTACTGTTCCAGTGCCAAATTTTAAGTTTAGGATGGATCCAGCCTTTCTGCTCGGATGTTAAACAGCGATAAAATAGGCAGTAGAGTCCTTGGAAGAGAAAATTGGTCATGAAAATTGTTGTTTTTACTACATTATAGAATCATTAGGGATTGGAAGGGACCATCCAGCCCAATCCCCCCTGCCACAGCAGGATCACCTAGACCAAGTCACACAAGAACACATCCAGGTGGGTCTTAAACGTCTCCAGTGAAGGAGACTCCACAACCCCCCTGGGCAGCCAGTTCCAGTGCTCTGTCACCCTCACTGTGAAGACATTCCTTCTCATATTTATGCAGAACATCCTATGTTCCAGCTTACACCCATTGCCCCTTGTCCTATCGCTAGATGATAAATCAAACCAGCAACATGTGTGCACAGGGAAATGTGAGGGAGAAGAAAAGGGTAAAGACATTTTGTCTTTGGTTGAAGGCTGGTGTTCTCCAAAATCTGAAGACAGATGACTTCACCAGGAAAGAGCACGTGCCCATGCTCCAACCTACTTGCGCCTTGTTGCTGAATTCCTTCTATAACTTCTTCTCTTCCTCTTCCAGCACAAAAGCTTCCTAGCAAATCTAGCTTCCCCAAACAGGATCACCATTTCCTCCTATCCCAATACTATGTAGAAAGTTGCTCTTCACCCCGTTCGAGATCAGTTTGTTCCCATTAACACAGGCAGGAGCAGGCAACTGACACTTCCTGAGGAAAATACTTGGGTTTTTTTCATGTGTGACTCATTTCTAACTCGCAGTATGTACCTTTGTCTCTAGACAGTCCATAGTTTCCTTCAACTCTGCCCTTTGTATGGTGCCCTGGAGACTGTCAAATCCACTGCCTAGAGTAGTCTGTACTTATTAACTTCTGGCTTTATAAAATGTTCTCTCCTGACACGTCTCCCTCTGTTTCTTTACTGTCCAGCTGAGGCTGGCTTTCTGGATGAGAGTCACAACAGTCTGGGATGTTGTTTGGGTTTTGCTTTGTCTTTATTGGAATATTTTCTCCATTCAGGAAAGACTAAGTCAGTCTTGGTAGGCTTGTAGAGTCCTTGACCCCAAAGAAGTAACACGTTCAGCCTTGGCCAGTCAGAATCACTTTAGTGGATCCATATTCTACCAGAACATGATAAATTGGTTAAAATGAAACACTTCAGAAAACATATTGGTTTTGTCAGCACTTTGGTTTAAGAAAATAGGAAGGAGGAAGAATTTCAGTCCCGTTGAAATGTGCTGGGTTTGAAATACTGCTGCTTTGGTCTCGCTTTCATTTCAGAGACACTTTTCTTTGGCATTTTGGTATTGTTTTTCTTTTTTCTAAAAAATTCAGTGTAAAAATCGGGAAGGAACTGGTCTTGTGTGTTGAATTCTGAAGACTGCAGGTTTAGCTTTAAAAGAAACGAAAATACGTGTGTGGTGAGCAGCAGTCAGAACCAGTTTCAGCAGACCTATGCTAAGGCAAAAAGCTTAGCCCACCATCTCCCATCATCCAGCTCTACCTGGGGAAAGTGGGACTGCAGGGGATTCAAATAACAAATTAGCATGGACTCATTATAGGTAATTTAACTTCTGAAATGAGATATTTCTGTGTGAACAATAGATGCGGCTTGAACCCCCTTCTTTCCCACAGCTGTCAGACGTGCTTGTTTTTATGAGGCCTGGGATGAAATTTGGCTGAACTTCTTGATAGCATCTTTTTGATAGCAGGGCAACGGAATGTGGCATGTATTCTGAAAAACTGCTGTGTACACGCAAAATTCGAACTGACTTTTATGTCAGCTTTTGCATTCTCCCTGAATTTCTCTTTTATATAAAGATTTTATATAAACTTATGTAAGTCTATATATTTATACGTATAGATTTTACATAAGGCTTTCTTTTATATAGGACTTTTAAAATATGTATTTTGTGTATTATTTTCTCAGTTTAGTGAGTTCTATCTTAAAACAAAATCCCATCTTCTGAGGAAAACATGGAGGGGTTTTTTAATGACATTGTGTTGATGTTGACAACATTTGGTGACTTCATTTGTGGTCACTTCTAAGTGATCCATTCTAAGTGAAGCACTTGATATTTTTTGAGGCTGCATATGGGAAAACCAGACAGTTATACCAGTAACGGTGGAAAGTACGTGTCTAGTTCTTCTCATGCCGTCACACACAAATCAGTCCTTAAAACTACCTTATCTTGTTGTAATATTATTATTATTATTCTTAACAGCATGGCAGGCTATGGGAAAGGACAGGAAAAAATGTGATTGAGTGTGAGAAATATCTAATATCCTTAAAAAAGTCATCATTAGGGAAGTCCAACAAGAACAAGGTAGTTATGTGTCATCCCATGAAGTGTGTCTGTATTAATGAGCAGTTGAAGTATAGTCTAATGGGTGTAAGAGAACATGATTAAGGGTGAAAACTCACCGTGCCCCAGAAGGAGTTTTGTTTCAATTCGTAAAAGGAGTTGGTTGTTTAATTATGAACGCAGAGGATCAGAGTCCAAATCAGATTCAGTATGTATTTTGAGTCATGAATCAAGGTTTTGTTTAACAGAAAGAAAGAAATGTTTTGATTTAATTAATGCTGTGAGAGTCGGACAAGCCAGTCTCATCAGGACTAATTGCTCCCCAGGAAACGCCGAGTGCCCTGTCTCACACAGCATCTCCCAGAAATGATCGCTATTTTGTGGGACTGAGCTCAGTGTTTAACACAACTATTGCAAGAAGCTGTCATTAACTGTGTCGGGGAGGACAAACTAGGAACAAAAGGCTGTTATTCTTGAAATGAGTGTGGCAATCCAGGGTCTCAAAGCTTTCTCTTGCTCATTAAACCCAGAGTTTGCCGTGTCCATCCAGTACGAGCTAGAATAACAAACAGGGAAATAACAGAGCATAACTCCCAACAAGCAAGGAAGTTGGACGTGAAGGGGTTGTGTTTGGACAAGATGGTGCACACATGCTTAATACACATCCACGTGGGAGCAGCCACCCAAGGAGGCACAAAGGGCAACAGAGGGTGCCATTGTGCCACTGAGCTACTTGAGAGTTTTTGGGGGTAGTTGTCCCTTGTAAGCTCTGACATCTGGTAGACAAAACACAGACATATATATTTATTTATAGTCTTTGCTGATTAGCTTTCGTGACAGTCCTGGCAATGCAGACAAGAGAGCATCTCGCACATGTATGGGTACAGACATGCGCACGCACTGTAGAGGAGGTGTGCATCAATACAGAGGAACGCCTCCTAGGCTGGCTGGGACCAGTGACTTCAGTGCACAGTGTCTTTCCTATCTTCATCTGCAGTCCACCCACTGATTTATTGATTTGGCAACTATAGGCTCCTGTCTCTTCCCTCCTCCCCGGCGCTTTGGCATTGGAATATTTCCCTGTAAATCTGCTCTGGCTTGTGGGCCAGCAGATCAAAGTACTTGGTCATTAACAGCATTTGTTTATAGTAAGACATGTCATGGCTTTGTATCCAGATTTAGCCCTCCTCGCTTGGTGCGGTAGAAAAGGGCCATTTTAAGATGCTCATTCCTAGCTCTCAAGTTATCAGAATTTACAGTTGTAATGTTCTTATGGACAGAGAAGGCTATTTTGGGCCTGTGATGGACCAAACTATTAAGGACCCTCCATTTACTAACAGGAGGGTGGAAAAATAGTCCTAATTAAATATTTTAAAGCTCTCCTACACATTCCTGACATAGCCCTTTCTACATGGGGTGGTGCAGTATTTGTGGCACTCCTATAGCTTCACTTGTCATTTGCCCAGCCCACAGCCCATCTGGGAAAAACCTCTCCCCTCTGTCCCATGTGGTCTGTACCCTTGTCACAGACACGCACTTGTACACTTGATGCAGCCTTCGCTTCATGCAGCAGAAGACACTTAGTGAGTAAAATCACTGACGCCCTTTAAGTCACTGTGAAGTGGATAAGGTCTTAAAAGCTTAAGAGGAGACGCGGAGCCAGGCAAATGTTGGTGTAAAAGCTTCGTTGTGCAAACAAGAGCCAAGTTCCAAGGATGCTGCCACCTTGGGTTTCTCTGAAAACAATCCTCTCCCTCCCCTTACAACTTCTGGATTACTTAGACTGGGAATCCTCAGGACAGGAAACATTTATTTCGAAGCTTTTACTCCACAAGTCCTGCAGGCTCATGATCCCTTCTCCCATCTGAAGGAAGTTAGGTGCGTACTGTGTTGCTGCAATACAGACTTGAACTCAAGTTTCAGTTTCTGTCTGTGTTTGAAAGTCAACACAGAGACAGCTAATGACCGATCCCATTTGCTACCTAGAAGACGGATATTCCACATAGTTAGTTGGGCATTCAGAGGCAACAGTGCTGAGACCAGCTAAGCTCTAACTAGTTTTAACAGTGACAAACAACATGAAAAATACCGATGTCAGAAAATAACTAGTGTCTCTTTTTGTATAGACTTTCTGGAAAGGATGCTTTCCTTTGAGTTTTACTTAGAAAATGAAAAGGATCAGGTCTGTAGTAAAAATCCTTCTGGAGAGAGAAGTGGGATTAATTAGTGTGAGGAGGCCAAAACATATACAAGAAGAACCCTGAACTAGCAATGGCTTGGAGGTAGAGTGCTGTACACTTCTGATGCTATGGTAGATGTCTCAAGGAAAGATTGAAAAACTTTCAAACTTGAAAAAGAGGGAATTTTTTGAGCACAGATTATCTTCTCAACAACAAAGACTCAATGTGGTTAGGGAAGGCAGGAAAGATTAGCAAGTTTCTCTGCCAATGCTCTGCCAAACACCAGTATGTATATGTTAAAGATGGACTTTAACTTAGTCTCCCTGGTCTGTGATGGCCAGGACAAATGAAAAACTAGGATCTATAAATATTTGAAGGGTGAGTGTCAGGAGGATGGAGCCAGGCTCTGCTCAATGTCACTAGTGATAGGACAAGGGGCAATGGGTGTAAACTGGAACATAGGTGTTTCGACATAAATATGAGAAGGAACTTCTTTGTAGTGAGGGTGACAGAGCACTGGAACAGGCTGCCCAGGGGAGTTGTGGAGTCTTCTTCACTGGAGATGTTTAAAACCC
>JAOXOE010000405.1:43846222-43874092 GCA_028565055.1 Phoeniculus purpureus
GCATTTAAAACCTGTCTAAATATGATCCTGTATAATCTATGACATACAGGATCTAGGTGATCCTGCTGTGGCAGGGGGATTGAACTAGATGATCTTTCGAGGTCCCTTCCAATCCCTAACGTTCTGTGATTTGGGGTTAGTGTTGGGTTTGTGGGCTGGTTTGTTTGTTTTCCTCTTTGCATCACATAAAGTAGTTCTGAGACCCCTTGGGCTTGTTCTTTCAGGCATTAACAAGGGGGAGATCACTCCAGATGAGGCTAGAAGGTGAAGGTTCTCCTGCCTTGCAGCCCTGCGCAGCCTTTGCGCCGAGGGAACAGTTGTACAGGAAGGAAAGAGGGCTGTGCCTTCAATCAAAGCAAACAACAAGCAAGAAAATGTTGTCCTGTAGAGCAGTCCACTGAGGGGACGAGGGAAAAACCCAGCGCCAACCCTTTGTACTCGTGCCCAGAAGCGCTAAGTTTCTGAAGAGCAGTGACGGGGACGTGTATCACGTTGGCAAGTGTGACTACTACTGCTAAACTGTTCTGAAACTCGTCGCTGGCGTACAGAAACACTGGGATACAGCAAGGTCCTCTCCTCCTTTCTCGTGTTACAAGGAGCTATGTTTATCCCAGTGTTTGGAGAGGAGGAACGATGTGTTTTCATTCAGAGGGCTAGAGGGTAATTTTAGAAGAGCTCAGTGTGATGAATGTGGAGGCGAGCCTGATGCATCACTGGATTCAAGTATCCAGTGTGGGGTGAATTTGCCCAAACCTGTGATGTTTCTTGCATGAGTGGTTTGGCAAATCTGGGGTTTGTTGGCAGGGGATTTGTCTCTGGGGATGCAGGTTCATCTCCTGCAGCTGACCACTGTGTCCTCCCCATTCTCAGCAGAATGAAGGAACCAACAGCTTCTTCACACCAGGAGAACAAAGTGAATGTAGGGTTAGAGTAGCAGGATGGAAAGGGCAAGCAAGATCATGTCAGAGGCAGCAAGTATCTTCATGGGGAGTACAAGTAGCCCCAGCGGAGATGTCGCCTCTGGTGAGGTTGGTGAAGGTACCTCAGAGATAGCTGGAGATATCCCAGGCTTGTAGGGAAGGGCACAATTTCCACACTTCATCCATTCTTCCCTCAAACCTGTTCCTCCTGGCCATAAACCATGCCTTTCCCTCTGCAGCTTGCTCCCATCAGCTTCCTAATGGGTCACATCTTCTAGATAAAAAAAGTGTAAGTCCTTCAGCCTTACACCTATTGCAAAAAACCAGGGAACCGTAGAATCAGAGAGATCATTTAGGTTGGAAAAGACCTTTAAGATCATCAGATCCAATCATTAACTCAATTGTCCCAAGCCCACCGCTAAACCATCTCCTTAAGCTCCAGGTCTATATCACATTTAAACATGTCCATGGAAGAGCCCAGGTTGAAGGGGCCTGCAAAGATCATCTGGGTCAACCTTTGGTGGGAAAAGGAGCTTAGATGAGCCCAGGTTGAAGGGGTCTGCAAAAATCATCTGTTCCAACCTTTGGTGGGAAAAGGAGCTTAGATGAGATTATCTACGCACTCTGTCCAGTTACACCTTGAAAACCTCCATCTCTGGGAAGGTTATTCCAGTGATTGGCTCTTCTCACGGTAGAGCACTTCCTTCTTGCCCATCTGAGGAGCAACAAATGCGAGGACTGGCGTAAGGTTTGTGCACAGCAATGCTGAATCATTGTTTCTTCTCTTCTTTGCTTCGTTTCTTGGGCAGCCAACCTCCCTTCTTACCCTTTAGGAATGTGCCAGCCCCTCTTCCTCACCCAGCTTTGTAAGCAGTCAGCTGCTGTTTTCACTTGGGTTAGATCAGAAGCGTAGAGGTCTCTCCAAGGTAAGGAGTTAACCTCAATTTCTGTGGCTCAGAAACCCAAATTGATGTTCCTGTTGGGGGAAGGGTAGGTAAACCTCAGCTCAAAATTGTCTCCTGGGTGGCAGCAGGTAGAATAGAACAGCTGAGTAACCCTCACTGTGCCACCATAGTCTTCTTCCTAGCCCTACCTAGCCCAGGTAGGTGTGCCAGAGGGGCACACATCTTCTTGTCACCTAAAATCAAGAGTAACCACCTGAATCACCCTCTGGAGGAGTCTCTTTCTATTGGAGGTGAGGAGATATAGGTCCCCGTGCTAAGTGCTGGAGGCAGGAGAACCACCACCCCCAAACAGACATTGTAGTGATGGTCGTACTCGTGCGCTTTGAGGCTCAGCACCAGCTCGAGTTTGTTCCTCCTGCCTTGTCGCCGCAGCTTGCGGTGGCCTGGCACAGCCCTGGGGTGCATCTGGTTTATGTCTCTCTGCTCCGCAGCCGCTGGGTTTTTCTCCGTTGGGTTAATACTCAGCTGGAGCCCGGCCAGGAATAATTCCCCTGCAAGAAAAGATTGGGAAGGAGGGCCTGGCTCCAGTGACCTGACCATGCTGGTGTGTCTTAGATGGCAAAGGAACAAATACACCCCACGCCCACTCTGCCGCCTCCTTATGTAATAGGGAGGAAATCCTGCCTCCTGCAACCTCAGGAAAAACCTGGGGGGACAAAAAAAGGGCTTGGTGGATGATCTCTTCCACGGGCGCTTCGCAAGGGGGTTTTATGAGCAGCAGAAATCGGGGTGCGTGTGAAGCCTCCGTTAATGCGCACCACTTCCTCTGAGGACAAAAAACTGGGGTGAATTAAGCTCTGGGGTGAATTTTGAATTGAATTAAGCTCCGTTTCCAAACCTCTGCTTCATATGGTTGCAGCAGTGAGCCCCCCTATATGCGCACATAGGGAGTGGGTCCAAGGGGCTTGACAACTCCTAGATCTTTGCAGAAGAGCTCAGAAACGGTGGGTGGGCTTGCAGCAAGATCACAAAGGGTTGTACCATCCCCTAGGCAAGGCTGTTGGTGAAGGCATCTGTTGCCACACACTTCACAGGAGATCTTGGTGGTCAATGCACAGAGCTGTCTGAAACTACCTGATCTCTATTTCTTCTCCCTGGTGGCAAGGGACAGGACCAGAAGAAATGCCTGCAGGCTGCACCAGGAGAGGTTTAGGCTGGATGGTAGGAAGAATTCCTTCTCTGAAAGGGTTGTTGGACATTGGAACAGGCTGCCCAGGGCAGTGGTGGAGTCACCGTCCCTGGAGGGATTCAGATGATGTGTGGACCTGGTGCTCGGGAGGGCCATGGTTCAGTGGTGACCTGGCAGTGCTGAGTGGAAGGCTGGACTTTACTTTAAAGAGATCTTCAAGCAAAATGATTCTGTTCCATGCAGCAAAGATCAAATGGGCTGACTATCTATGGCTGTCAGTGGGTGAAGTACTAAGTGCTGCTTTGCCACCTGCTCCTGAACCATGAGCAGAGGCCACAAAGCTTTAACCTCATCCTGCCAGGCTTCTCGGAAAGCTTGTGCCACTTGACTGCAGAAGATGGATTAGATATTTGCTCTGAAACGGATCTCTGATGCTTTTATGATTTTCCTGTGGGTTGGGACCTCGCAGCAGAGCTGCAGGGAGAGTTGTTTTCTAGCTTCAGCTTTGCAAAAACCCATAGGATCGTTCCTGAAGGCAAGAGGCTGCTGCTTCTGTTCTTGTCAGGAAAGAAAGACCAAGGGACTACAAAAGTGGGAATTAAATCCTGCAAGTTCCTAGGAAGCTGTGAGCAGAAACTCAGATTGCCTCTCTTAACTAGGGGAAAGTGCTCCCTCTGTAACCAGGTGCTGGTCTGGCTCACCCTGAACACAGGTCCTAATGGGGTCGTTTTACCTCTTTAGCTGCACCGCTCTTGCTGGATGGCTGAGGGAGCTGGGTCTGCTTAGCCTGGAGAAGAGGTGACTGAGGGGTGACCTCATTAAGGTCTACAAATATGTGAGGGGTGGCTGTCAGGAGGATGGAGCCAGGCTCTTCTCAGTGGCATCCAATGATAGGACAAGGAGCAATGGGTGTCAGCTGGAACATAGGAGGTTCCACATCAATATGAGGAGAAACTTCTTCCCAGTGAGGGTGACAGAGCCCTGGAAGGGACTGCCCAGGGGGGTTGTGGAGTCTCCTTGTCTGGAGACATTTAAAACCCACCTGGACATGTTCCTGTGCGACTTGGTATAGATGATCCTGCTGTGGCAGGGGGATTGGACTGGATGATCTTTGAAGGTCCCTTTTGATCTCTAATGTTCTGTGATTTGGGCTTCAGCACTGTTAGGTGGATCCTGCATTTCTCCAGGAGTCTTGCTCAAGGAAAGATTTCAAGGCTTGGCCACATGAGCTGAGAAAAGTTGATGGGACATTGACTACAGCACACAGCAAGTTCTTTTGCAGTCACAGTCGTTCTTTGTTGCTGGGCAGGTGTAAGCTGGCAGACACCGCGTCCTCGCCAGAACAGTTACGAGACAACGCGCTGCGGTAACTTCTCAACGCGATTATGTGCTGCAGCGATGAAGACAGGAACGTGGCCCGTTCGTAATAACAGGGCTTAAAAATAGGAGCTCAGTAGCTGCTGCTTCTCCAGATTTTTTTTTTCCCTATTTGTTATTTTGCATGAGGGTCCTAGCTTTGCTTCACAGATTCACAGAACGTTAGGGATTGGAAGGCACCTCGAAAGATCATCCAGTCCAATCCCCCTGACACAGCAGGATCACCTAGACCAAGTCGCACAGGAACACGTCCAGGCGGGTTTTAAACACCTCCAGAGAAGGAGACTCCAACACCTCCCTGGGCAGCCCATTGCAGCTCTCTGTCACCCTCACTGGGAAGTTGTTCCTTCTCATATTTATATGGAACCTCTTATGTTCCAGCTTACACCCATTGCCCTTTGTCCTATCAGTCTGTCAGTTGTCATTCTGTCCCATTATACTAGTTGACTCATCTTCTGATCAAGAAGCCAATAGCAGCTCAGCATGAGGGAGCTTCTCTGTGAAAATTTCCTATCTTTTAAAACAAAATCAGAGAATGTTTCTAAGTATAGTATGAAAGGCAGTAACAGTGTGGGTGAAAGGTAGTTCATTACTGAAACAACACATTCCTACAGCTCTGTGTTTTTATAACGAATTAGAAGCCATTAATGAATGGCAAAACCACGTCCAGTTGTAGACTGAAAGCAAGAATCCCACTCAAAGGAGCTTAATGACCTGTCAATAATAGACAGTCTCACTAGAATCATGTTTTAATTCTTTTCAGGAGGATCTGGCAGGAGAAGGACAGGGAGGAAGGAACTCAACCAAGCTGTGCAACACCTCTTGTTTCCATAGAGTGAATAAATCCCACATCTGACTTCTTCCTGCTTTTGCAATGAAGGTGATGTTTTTTATAATTTGGACTCATAGTTTAAGAAAAACAATGCTGTCTTCAGGAAAGGCTTCATGTTCTCCTTACTCCTTCCACTCCCTCAGATCAGTTCAACTGGCTTACAGGGTGTGTGCTGCACAAAATGATGACATGTAGGGTGATTTCCCCAGGAGAAAAACACATTTTAATGGAACAAGACATAATATTTATTATTACTTATGAATTCCCTGTTCTTTTCCACTATTCATTTTAATGAGCAACCATGATGTTTTGCTCTTCTCTTCACAAGGGATTTATCGTATTTTCTCTGATGAGGAAAAGGTGGGAACTCAGCTGTTTGGGTTCGTTCAGTGGTTGAGACCATTCAGATGGTTCAGGAATCTCAGTTCAAGCTTTTTATCAAGTGGGTCCTGGGCCTACATTTCAAAGATTTTTGGCATCTTGTGCTGCGATGATATCCAGCAGCCTACTAGACGCTGATGGCAAGAATGATGTCGATGTGTTCTCACACCACTGAGTTCTCCACACTAACTGCTTCCACATTTCAAGGAGATACAAGTGTTCATCAAGAGGAAAAGCTTGGCTCTAGCAGAGATACAGCTCTGGATGGAGTGGCTCCAACTAAATGGCACTGCATGGGGCTGTGCATAGATAGCCCTAATCTTGGAGTCTAGGCTTGGTCTTGCATTGGAAAGGTGAGAGGTTACAGCTTGCTCCTCTTTTCAATGAATGTGCTGCAAAATTATGCTCTGGATAAAATCCATGAAGGATTGCCTAAGGAGTTATAGAAGGTCATAGATGAGATACAATTCTCTTGCTATTTGGCTCCAAAAGAATAAGATAGTACTAGGAAATAGGGAGCTGACCTGCCATCTCTGAGGCTGTAGAGAAAGAAGGACCAGGACGATGGCAGCATTTCCCAAAAGTCACTGGAAACTGGAAGCCCTGTCACAACATTTGAAGATCCAAAGGACTTCTGTGAGTATTAAGGCTGAAATCCTTAGCCTGAAACTGCTAACAAAGTAGCTTGCGACCCTCCGTGTACTGCTGTGTATTCTGAAAGAGATGGGTGTGTATTTTCAGATTTCTAGATGCCAGTTTATGTCGTGAGTCTTGAATAAATGTTAAACCATTTCCAAGTGAAAGCATGACTTGAGAATGAGGAGAAAGAAGGCTTGAGTTCTGCAAATAACTACAAATAAGAAAGAAACTAGAAAGGAAGGAAAGAGAAGCTGAAAGACCAGTCAGTGATTCTTTGAAGTCCCTCGAGGTTGGTGTGTAGGAGCCGATGAGTACACAGAGCTCAGACCCACCTCCCAACCCTACTGGTGTTCTGTACAGAAAGGGTGGTACTTCTCATGACTAGTGCACACCGCTTCAGGGGTGTTGTAAGGTTTTGTACTGTTTGCAGCAAAGAAAAGTTGTACAATACTTGCTAATTTGTCACCTTTTGATTATTTATTAATGTCTCCTCCTAGGGCTAATTACTTTTATTTACTTTAAGTTACCCTCAGGCCACGTCACTTCCCCTGGTCAGGAGGTGATTCATCTTTTTTTGCTGGCATTAGCTCACCCCTCTGTTATCTTGTGTTATCTTATTGTGTTTCTTTAATGTGAGGACCACAACTTCAGACCTTGAAGGCCCTTCAGTTCAGGAACCCTGTGCTTCCTTTGGTCTTTGACAGCAAATGTCCCTTGATCTTTGTGGTGTTTTGTTATGCTCTTATTTTAGACCCACAGTGTTCCAGGAAAAAGAATGGTCCAGTAGCCAGACTTTCTAACATCCTCTTTCCTAGAAAATATGATGGTTCATTTGATGCATGGTTGCAGTTACCAGCAGCTATTATACAATGGTTTTATTGACTATGTTTTGAAATGACTGAGTTCAGAGTGAGACTCTGTTGTTCCTCCTTACAAACAGAGAAACTAAAAGCTTGAGCAAGGAGGTGCAATATTTAAACTCTTTCGTGTCTGACTTTGTCCCTCAAAAGCCATATGCCAGGTTAAACTTAATAGGTTATAGTTATAGTGGTTTATCTCAGTAATGGTCTGCCTGAAGTAAAGAGTGGGAGCAGATGGGACAGCTGCCAGTTAGAGCTGTTAAAAGAGTCACGTAAGGGATAGGTTGTGTCTCCACCTCCCTTTGACCAGGCATAACCATGGCTTGCCAAACACACACAAACAAAGCATTGTAGTGTGCCCGAAAGAAAAACATTTGCTAATGGGGATATGGAGCCACTGGTGGAAAAATGAGACTCAGAAACAGCGGTCAGCTGTATAAAAGCCTTAATCCATCACTCTTCTGGTGTGACAGGGTGTCGAGTCAAAGAGACAGGTGGGATATTTGTTGTTTGGAAATGCCATCCCCCTCTAGTTACTTGCTGTTTTCTGCTAAACAAGAAACAACATCCCTCCACCCAAAAGCCCATCTGTCAGAGACCTGCAGAAAGGTTTTTTTACACTGTTAGCCCTTTAAAGGAAGGTGGGCATTAAATAAAATCATGATCCTAGAGGCGTATACTTGCCTGATTTCTCCTCGCTCCAGAGTAAAAGACTATGAGGAGTGAGCAGTGAGCAATGCAAGGAAGATGGTCTAAATTAGCTTCCATGAGCACTACATCAAATGCCAGGCACACTGGTCTAGCCCAGCTGCTCTGCGCTGCTGTTCCAGTGATCCTGCACCTTGTATTTTTAAGCAGACATAGGTGCCCTGCATCACCTTAACATTATAAAGCCACTAGTGTACAGCAATGAATAGGAAATCCTGAACACCCAGGCACTTTATTTATTCAGAGAAATCCCTTCCTTGAGCAGTCTGTCTCTTTATGAGGATTCCTTTCTTCGTGGATTGAACTTCATAGGAAGTGAAACATATTTTCCATGTTCACTTCCATTTATTTCTATGCAGGTGAGAAGGCACCCAAAGCAACTTTGCAATAGTGTGCATATTCAGTCCTTGTTCATATGTAGGTCCTTATACACGCTAGGGGGATTTTAAAGAGCTAAAAATCAGTGTAGTCCCTCTCTAAATTGCTAGAAGAGAGCAAAAGACTGTTGGTGTAACTAAAAATCAGGGCATAGGTGGCAAGGTTTTGTTTCAAGATGAAGCCCTTGCTCCAGTGAAAGCACCTAAAGAGGGGAGCTTGGAAGAAAATCAAGTGGGCGAAGGAGGGAGAAGAACAAACCATGTTTTATAGCTCAATATCCCTGTCAAAGGCAAATATTTTCTCCTGTTTTGCCTGGCACAGACTGTTTTGGAAGGGGATTATTTTTAGAATACTTTACGTGAATTTTTGATTTCCTTAAGAGATTTATTTTCTGCCAAAACAAAAGCATCGTGTTTCTCTAACCAGAATGTGGCACTTATTGTGAGGAGGGCCAAATCTTGCACATAATCATTGAGGTCATATGCAAATAAAAGGCACCATTCTTTGTGTAAATTCCCATTTTAGCTACTCTTACAACATTTCTCGTTTATAATACTGTAACTATTTTATGAAGAGCTCTCTGGGACTGCTCCACTAAACCATAACCTGCCTATTTTCAGCTCCTGCTGAGAAACTGTCTTCAAGGGATATTTTGATGTTTCAAAATAATTCTTTAAAAAAGGCTTTTTAGCTGTTTAATCTGAACCCATCCTTTAAATGCAGTAAATGTCTTGTTCATCTGCTGCTGTCATGTTCCAGCATAGCAGTAATGGTGCCTGCGGGGTGGGAGATGTCTGTGGGGTGGGAGGCAAAAAAGGAGGTCCCTGTGCTAGTTCTTCACATCGTTCAAGTGACCAAATGTTAGCACAAAAGTAGGTGCCACAGCCTTGCAGACTGAGTACAGCCAGTGCTTTTCTGTGCTCGCCATTTAACCATCGTGTCTGCCATAGCCTTCATCAAATTTCCTTTTGTGTCTTTTATCTGGAAAAACATTTGTCTGGCATGTTGAGCAGTGTGTTGTCTCACGAGTTTGTGCCTGGGCAGGCCAAGCAGGGACCGCTGCATTAAAGCAGTATTTCTTGCACGTAAGAACTGTAGCTAGGGTACTGCATGCAGCGATCACTCACAACATATTCCAATTCCACTGTTGAGCCCAAAAGGTTTAATATTAGGTCTAAAGACATTCAGATCAGCGTCCCTGCTAACTCCTTTGTGCAATCATACGTTACAAAGGTTCCTACTGTTCCTTCTGAGCTGTCTTGTTCTGGCCAATTAATGACATCTCGCAGAAGAAAGTACTTCAACAGGGAATTTAAAACCAGCCGGTTTTGTTTAACTTGAAGCAAATAATTGCCTATTTTAAACCTGTACCTCGGATATTTTTCTGCACAACAATGGGGTTAGGTGAGACTGGTGGGAAGATTCTTCACACTTGGTCTTGTAGTATGGATTTTGTGTCTCTTCCTTTCCGCACAAAATCTTGTGAAAGTGTTTTGGCTACCTGCCATTCGGATGCTACTTCCACAATCCCCACTGCAGAAACATCATCCCACTGATAACCCTCTGCTGCCCTGACTCTTGCCAAATTGCAGACCCTAGTTTAAACTGCCTCTCCTCCTGAAGCTGAACCTGGTCCTTTGTCCTTGTCTGAATGACAGGGCTCAGCAAATTATTTTTCACCTCATCCTGTGCAGGCTGCCAGCAATTCCAGTCGTCACTGGACTCCTGTTTCAGCAGAACTGACAGTAAAGAAGTTCTGGCTATTCCTCTCTAACTGATAAAAATCTTTAGTGTGTGGATAGTGGTAACTGCCAGGTAAAGTCAAACACTTCCAGAAGAGTTAAAAGAACGCTGTCTGAACGACTTAAATGACAGAACCACTTTCTTCTTGAGCAGATAAAACCTATTGTGTCAGTAGCATCTGGAGCCTGCTCAAAATCTCTACCTCAGTTCAAGGCCGTCCACTGTCTCTCTTCCTTGTTCCCATCCCTTGTCACACACACAATGGTCATGCAGCATGGCAGAAATGATTTTCTACAGGGCTGAGCAAAATTTTGAGCATGTTGTTGCCTCTTAAACACTGCCAGGCTTGGGGCACTGACATTTTCTGAGTTGCAGCCTCTTTCTGTTTTTCCTTTCTTTCTAAACATAGACAACACAGCAAAAAATTTAGGGCATCTGAAAATATCTAGATTTTACTTCCCCTGAGCACAGCCCTTTTGCTCAAGAGAGAAGGTGTTAAAGGAGATAGCTTGTGTGCATCAGCAGACAACCACATTGCAGTGATGTGAGGTTACAGACACCTTCCACAATGGTACTAAATCCACTTTATCCTCAATTAAATGAAGGGAGAACCTGAACATGATAGTAGCACAAGGTGCTAGTACCCTGAGAGTCTGATAGCATGCAGGACATGCCCGTGTGTATCCAGTCATCAGATACCACATTCTGGTGACTTTGTAGATGCTAATGAAGAAAATGGATCCTGTAACTGTGTGAGATTTCCTTTCACTACCTCCCCACATTTGCATGCAGACACTGTCTGGCTTTAGCTGGCAATAGATACCAAATTGTCCAAAAGACTTTATTACAAAGCCACTCCATTCCTTCTGTTTCTCAATCATCCCCTTCCTTTCCTGATGCCATCAGAACTGCCCTTTGACCAAACAAAGGGAAGTAAGCAGTAATTTTACAGAAGTCAGACACAAGCACTTGCGTTGCAGCAGAACAGTACTTACTAACTCAACCAGGGCAAACCGGTAACACTTCAACCAGCGTTTAAACCCTTCCAGTGATTTTAGCACAGAATGATGTCCTCAATACAGAATTATTAGGTTTCTTGTACGAAGTCTGTCACTGCAGACTGATTTCTACTGCATATTTTCTGCTTTACCCTATTCAGTTCTAAAAGGCTGCTCCACACTGAAGTGATTCCAAGACTGAGGTTGAGCCTCTGAGGATGTGTCAGTGCAAGTTTCTGAAGGTACTGGTTGTCACTGCTCTAACTCAAAGAGGACTGTAGGATTGTAGCTTGGATTCACCTGTGACTGCTCATGGGGTGGTTTTGAGCACCTGCATGTATATGCTGATCTCTCTAGACCTGCACAATGTTACCACCAAAGAAAGGTAGCTCTAAGTGTTAGACATGCACTTCAGGAAGGAAGACCATGGTTTCCCATTACCTTACTGCGATGTCTCACTGCTCTTTCTTCCGTGAACAGGATGGCTCGAGGGGCTTGTTGAAAGATACAATTTTCTTTTTCCAAGCCCAGCTAATGTCCAGTCCAGCCTGATAATAAACACAAATGGTATTTGGGCTGGTGGCCCATTCCAAATGAGTTGATTACCCTCCATTCCGTGCTCAGTTACCAGGTGTTCACATTACACGGCTGCGTTGCAGTGGTCTCAGCAGAGTTATTAAAAACAGTCCAGCCCCTCTTCCCTCAGCAATGATCTACAGGTCAGTGCAGTGGCATGGGAGCGAAGGGATGTGGGGACTGGTGAAGCTTTCCATCCAGTTGATTAGTTACGTGTCCTTTTCCTTCCATCTCCAGCTGCTGTATATAGAGATGGATTCCTTGGCTTCAAACTAAACTAAGATTTTGGCTGAGCAATTTCCAGTTTTCAGAATTACAAGCCACTCTCTTGAGTATTAAACTCACATGAGCTGAAATAATTACGCCTTGACATTTTACCCAGCCTTCCTGAGGAGCACCGGGAGAAAGAGACTCACAGGAAGGTCCTAACTCCTGTCTCCTTCACAGACTCTGTCCATGGCTGTTTTCCATTGTCCACAATGACTTCTCCAGCATCACACAGCTGGCACAGGAATTTTCACTAACTGTGACTAATAACTGAACACATTTGCTGTGTTTTCTTCCTTGTGCAAGGTTTTCTTATAGGGCTAGACCCATTGTCCTAGCTTCAGGCAGGCTCTAAAAGGTCTCTTTGACTGCAGGCACCATACACTGTAGTAATCTCTCTAGGTGCTTGGGATTTTGGAGTGGTTTAATGGGCACACATATTTATGTATTTAACATTTTTCCTTTGGCCCATAAAATGGCATATGAGCTCCATAAATTTATTGTTTTTTAAAAAATAAATTATCCCTTTACTCAGGGAAGTGTCTCTCCTTTTTTAAGGATGAAGAGGCTTTTTACCCAGTCACAATCTCATTTTATTTCTGATTTGGAAGAGTTTTCTCTTCTAGAATTAGTGTGCCTGACATGTGTGCTATTTGCAATTCATTAATTATCCCATGTAAGCTATTCCTTTAGTTTATTATTATCGTTTCCCTCCCAGTTGCTCACAGACACCCCTTTGCAGAGTGCATGGAACGGGTCTTGGCAAACTTTGACTTTATAAAAAATTTCACTCTGTTACTTACTCTTTTTCAAAACCACTCCAATATTCTCCTGCCGTTTCAGCCGTATGAGGTGATGCTGATTAGCAGTGATATGTGTAATGTTCATGCTAGTCAGGTCTTCAGCTCTTCCATTTCTGCGTATTTGGTGAGCGACATGACCTTTCCATCTAGGTGCTTTGCAGAAGGTCTGTTGTTCTTGAAACGTCTTCCTCTGGGTAGGAAAACAGAGTATTCCTTTCCATGAGCTCTTCGGCAGATGCCATTTTAAGAAAGTTCCCATTTAAGGTGGGAAAATTGTCACATCTTATGTTTGTGATGTTACAAGCAGAGGTAGGCGCTGAAGCTGTTCTTGAGAAGTTAAGGACCCCAAGATTTCTGCGTATATAAAACCTTCATGGGATCTCTGAGGTGAGTCCAGTGTGTGCTGGCTTACTGGCACCTGTATGTCTAATACTAATAACTCTTGTCCACACTATTAACTCTTCAGGAGCAGTAAATGAGATAAAACTTCCTCATGAAACGGAATTTTAAGAATCCATTTACAAAGAAACTTCTGAAAAGATTTATAAACTAATCTTTCAAATATTTAGTGTATTTCCCAAGAGGTCTGTATAGTTTAATTTTTTTAAATGAAATGATTTTTTTATTGAAACTTACAACCTGGTTGGCCCAAATGAATTTTGATATTTCAGCTAGATTCACCAAAGAATTGTGACAGGCTAATATTTGGGGGAAATGTTTCCAACATGTAAACATTCTGATAGGGCAATTAATTTCATCCCAAAGGGGCAGCCTACGCTTGCTTAGGTGAATGTCAATCTAAAAGTGTTATTCCCCTCTGACTGTCTAGGAAACACTGGCGGATAGCTGAGATGTAGATATTCCCCATGTAGAGGTCTGCGGTTACAGGGGCTAAGTCCCGGCTGAGCCAGCCAGTGAGAGAATAGGGCCCCTTTTGTTCAAGGGGCTTTAACAGCACATTACAAGACACTAGGAGCTTACACATTTTGTTGAAAAAAGTCACAGGATGAGACAGATTGGGACAGATGAGGTTAAAAAAGTTATTCAAGGTCATTTAGCAGCTTAATGGCAGGGCTGAGAGTGGAGTAAGGTCAGTGCCTCATTCTCCAAACCAAATCGCATCCCTTAATTATTTGTGAAGTTTCTTGGTGTTGGGCAGCACGGAGAGGCAAAAGGGCGCCCCCACTGCGAAGGACTGAATGCAGAGGAGACAGGGTGTGTGACAGCATCAAAGAAGTGAATAACTTCGTGGTGTTCTTTTGGACCATGATTAGTTTCTCTTTGTAGGCATTTGAAAGGAATAACTTGTTAAAAGGGACTTGAACGAGGTAGAGACCGAAACAGAGGCAGGATGCTTTAGACATAGAAGCAACAGGGGAGACAGACTGAGGTGGTGAAGGAAACAGCAAACTAGACCATGAAGAAAAGAGTGGAAGGAGAGAATGGCCATAAATTTGGAACGGGGTGGTCACAGCTGGAATGTCACTGACAGCAAAGACAGGGACACAAAAATAAGCAGTTGAGCAGTTTCTATGTTAACAGGAGTAAAGATCCTGGAGTCTAGAGAAAACTACAGCTCTAGATGGTCTTTTGTGTTGTCTTCCAAAGACACAGACCCTGCAATCCCTGCAGGTTCAGAACCAATCGTGCCACACATGCAAGGACATGAAGCCAATACTGTTCCTCAAAACCACTTCACCTTCAGACTGGCTAGTGTTTCTCTGCAGTCTAACCACGTCAGACCTTCCTAAGCTTTCAAACTGAGTACATCGCCTATTTTGCATGTCATGTAAAATACATTTACACTTCTATCCATTGTATAATTCCTGAGCCTAGCATTCAAAATGGGTTAGCTGTTGCAGCCAAATGTTGGGATGCTCAGTTCTTGTCCCTGAGGAGGTGCAATTTGAACAGGAAAGACAGTGGGTCAGGATTCATATTAAATATAGTGTGGATTAGGTAACAGCAGTTGAAAAAAACTCTTCAGGAACATGATAGTAAGAGTAGAAGATCATTGCCTATGAGGACTATGTTGGCTGAGGGTTCTGGTATCTTGCTTGGATTTTACTTTTCACTTGACCTTACTCTGCACAAGCTGAAGGGGTAGATGAGAAAAAATAAGGTGGTGCAGACCAAAGGCTTGGCTAAAGAATAATAACGACAAACTCTGAATAAATTCTGAGCCATGAGTCCTGTCTTAGTCCAAGGCATTTTGAGAAAATAAAAGGAGGTCTTGGGAGATCATGTTGGAAGAGATTTCAAAGAACTGCTTTATCCTGCAGCTCATTCCTCTAAGGCAGGATCAGTCGTTCTCATGGACACTTACATAATTTCTGCCTCAGCTGCTCAGAAGATTCTCCAGCAGAGGAGATTTCACAGATTCTTGGACAAGATTTTCTAGCACAAAATTAATCACATCAGAAGAAAGTCTCCCTTAAGATCCAACATGAAGTTTGAAATCAATCAAGTGCTGTTGAAATCAATTGTTCCTTGTTTAATCATCAGTAGACATGAACAACTCCTTGTTTCTCTCTCCTCTGCTGCTAGTTCTGGTCTCCCCACTTCAAGAGGGATAGAGCATTGATTGAAAGAGTTGAACACAGAACGATGAGGATGACTGGGGTTCTGGAACAACTGTTGCCTTATGAAGACAGACTGAGAAAATTTGGACTTTTTAGTTTGGACGAAAGAAGGATATGAGGGGATTTAATTGCTGTATACAAATGCACGAGGGCTGGGTGTCAAGAAGGAAGGAATCCTGTCTTTTCAATTGCATCAGACAGGAGAAGGGATGATGGATGCCAGCTTGAACACAGGCAGATTCACTGCAATATGAAGAAAAACTTCTTTACAGTAAAGGTTATTAAATATTGGAGTGGATTGCCCAGGGAAGATGTGGAGTCCATTTCTCTGGAGATGTTTAAGTCCCATCTTAAAGAGTTTTTGGGTAGCTTGATTTAGGTTTTCCAAGTGGTTAGGCTCTTCTGTAATTTGTATCCTGCTTGAGCAGGAGGGTTGGGCTCGATGGCCTTTGAAGACCCCTTCCAACCCTAATAAACTGTTTGTAAACTATGTGTGTGTACTTTGTAGGTCTACACTGCTTTGCTTCAGCCTTCTTGTGTATTTTTGCCCTCTTTCTTCAGGTCTTGTTTTTGACAGCTCAGACTGTGCTTTCTGTTCTTCTGTGGGGAACTGCAATTAGTCCAGTTGTTAAAGTTGATTTAGGGAAGAGCAGAAAGCAGATGATATCTTGATATGTACTTAAGACCAAAATGGATTGAATAGTAAGAAAAGAAAGCATATTAAAGAATTCAACACCAGAAACCCCTCCCTGTGCACCTCTTCTCATGCCTAGACGTGCTGTGTACATCCATACAGCTCCTTCTCCTTTTACTGCAGCAGCTGTGAGGTTTGTCAGCCCTTTTGTGGCAATTACTTTAATTCCCTGAAATCAAAGCACCTGCCAGAGAATTGGCTTGTTTTACAAAATCAAGGCCGGTTGAAACTTTTTAAGACAACAGTTGTTTCATTCTGTGAAGATACAGATCTTCCTGTGAGTCAAGGAGAGAAGATAAAGGGAGAGAACTAGACATTTGACTTCCCTCTGGAATGCAGGTAAGGTCTTGAAATATAAACTCCGAGATGAACAGATTTGATTAGGCTATCGTTTTGAAGGACTGTCCTTTTCCTTATTTATTTGTAACCGTGAAAGACAGACAAATAGCCTTATCTTTGCCAGTGGATGCGAACAAGTGCAAGCTGGCGGCTTTCGCTGCTGAAAATGCCTGAGTGACTTTGATAGCTGCCATGAAAGTGTGTTGGGTCGTTTGATCTTTTGTTGGCTAACTGCAGGCTTGAGGACGTTACAATACGTGTTTACTTAACGTAGGCTGGCTGCAAAGCCTCGCTGTCAGGTGAGAAGACGCAGCTGATTTTAAAAGCAAGCTAGGTCGGGACCAAGAAATGGAACAGGGGTCGCACAATAAGCGGTGGAGTCTCAAAGGCAGCGCAGAAGTTATGCAGCCAGCACAAAAAGAAGACAAAGACTGCATGCCATCAGAAAAGAATTCAAACGTTCTGGGGTTTGATGGGATCCCTTGGAGTTCAAAGCCAGCTTAGTGATCGGAGCCAGAAAGCATTCCCTTTGTGGGGTATTTGCTAAATAATAGAGTTAATTTAAATATCATTACCTAAGTCCTTAGGCAATCCTTCTCCTCAGGACAATTTGCTTCGGCAGTTACTTTCTCGTTGTGCTATCCCACTCTCGGCTTGCTCCCACCGGCTAGATTTTTCTAGCGCTCATGCTGGAGTTGAAACTGTTAGCGCCCTGAGAAACAACCACCGATTCAGCAGGGTCTGTCATCTGGGTGTATGTGATTAAAACGTCTGGCCACCCCGTGCTACCGCTGTGGTCAGCTATGAACAGCAACAGGGATCGAGGGCTACATTCACAGAACAGTCACGTAGCATCAGAGCAGCTGGCGGTTGGGTACTGCTTCAGGGAAGTCAAACTCCCGTCCTAACTCATGCACATGGACCTGTAGGCATCTCAGAACTGGATTCATGGGAAGCAGAAATGTAACTGAAGTAAAACTGTGAGAATCAAGTGCTAAGGACAGAGCTAGACCTTCAGCCTTGCTCAGAATAGTTACTCTGCAATGGGACAGAACTATTAACTGAGCCTTTACAAGGCTGTTTCTACAATAACAAGCCAGTTGGCAGAAATGGGTTGGATGGGTATCTCCAAGGGGTTGCTGCTGAGGTCTTTATATCCACTTATAACCCGGTTCACTGGGGTTGTTTCCATCTGTATTTCTGTCTGTGTTTTTGCACAGAAAGGCTCCACCAGGCATGTGGGCTGATGCAGTCTCCAGAGGATGTTGTTTGGGAGCCTTATGTGCTTGTAGAGGAACATCTTGGATGTGCTGGCACAGAGATTTTGGCTTTGTCTCCCAGAAAAGGATTTTCATGCACCAAGGCCACTCCATGAACTGAGTATAAACTCGGTGAACTCTGTGGTAAAGGGAGTGATAGGGATTTGCTACAGGACTGCACAACTGCTCCAAACCGAAATACTCATGTGACTTAACCAGTTTGCAGACAGGGAGAGGGGGCCAGTCCAGTTATCTTTAAAACAGGACATCCCTTGAAACCACAATGGAGAGGTCTCTTGCCAAGGACTGTAAGTTCAGGTTGACCCCCTGCTGCTTTAGTTGAATCTTATTGGCATCAGACTGTTTTGATGGTGAGTGCTGTTGTATCTGTGCTGTGGTCCATGGATGGAAGCCGTGGAAGTCAGTCAAAATATTTTTCATCAGATTTATGGTAATGCATTGTTATTACCTCCTTGAAGAGTTGGTGCCAGGGCAGAGGACTTAATGTGTCACTGGGTCTGCTTGATGGCTTTCAGTTAACATTATCCTTTCCCACTGACTTCTCCATTGACTTCAGAAGGTCTTTGTATTTGGGCTTGGCTTGCAGAAATAACCAAGAGAAAATACTCTGATTTTTGCAGTGTTGATTTTAAACCACAACTGCTGTTTATGTAGAACTTTATCATAATTGGTAAAATCTTGCTTTTCAGCATCTTCATGCTACATGGAGTATTTTGTGGATATAAACAGTCTCTTCAGAAAAACAACAATTACATGTTGCTTTGTTCTTTGGAGGAAAAATGAGATTTAAGAGATCCTTTGTCCATAATCCATCTTGAAAATTTGTTATGCAAACAGTAACAAACTGCTGGTAAACCGAGAGAGAGAAAAATAATGTTCTGGATGTGAATAAGGTTGTTTTCAAATTTACTCTATGAAGATGAATGCAGTGCTCTTAGCTCAATGGACATGGTTCCCCTCAAGCTGAAACATTCGTAACACTCTGTATAATAGACGTTGTCTTGCTTGCTTTTGAGGAAAAACAAGTAGGAGCTCATGGTCTAGGAGATCCTGCTGTGGCAGAGGGATTGGACTAGATGATCTTTCGAGGTCCCTTCCGATCCCTAACGATTCTATGATTCTAATGAAAACCTCAGTAAGTTATTCTAAACTGTCAGTTTAATCTGTAGGCTATTAGAGGTCACCCCTTTTGAGGATGCTTTAAATTCAAGTATTTTATTCTCTTTCATTCAGCCTTCAAGGAAGCAGCTCAATAGCAAAAGCTCCCTACAAAGTTTGTTATGTAAGTGCCTAATTTGGCTTTGGAGGCTGGTATTGTAGAGAAATGTGCTATTAGTGGGAATTTGCACCCAGTTCTGCATTCCCAACATTCCCAAGACACTGAAGGACTTATATGGAGGGGATGGGAGGCAAATGAAAAGATGGCATCTGCAGAGACTTCTTTAACGAGCTCTGTTTCATGTTTCCCTGGTGAGTTGAGTTTAAATGTTGCTCAGACCATTTTTTGGCAAGGTTGTTGTTATCTTGTTGAGTAAATACTTGGAGGAGTAGTTAAATTAATTGGAATACATTTGAAATCACTGTGAGGGGTCTCAGAAGTCTCAGCAGACATGCTGAAGGGCAACCATAAAATGAACAGGCAACAAAAACCTGAGAAGTATTTAATTAAGTTAAATGCCTGATGTGGGTATTTTCAATAGAAGAATGAGCTGTCATGTCCAGAGTATTTTAAATGAAGAGGAAACAAGTAAAAGAGCTTTATTAAACATGGAATATTCCTTAACTTTAGCATAACTTGTTTAATATAAACTCTTCAACACAGCCATTGCTGTCTGCAGGAAAATTCAGAGCACCTTGGCTCTGCTTTCCCATTGCTACGCCTGGCTGAATGTGGAAAATACACCTTACTGTGAGCAAGGGTTTCTCTGAATAAACATGTCTGTGTGAATTCACACTCATCTATAGCTTTCACAGTGAAAATACCATTTCTTTTCATTGAACAAAGTCCTATTGCTGCAGTCTTCAGGTTACATTTCATAATTCAGTCTGGAGTAGACTGGGTTTGACCGTGAGGACCCTCGTGAGGACCATTTTTGTCTCCATAGCCTATGGGCTCTCTCTTCTCTGCAGCAGCTATTTATTCAGCTTCCAAAATAAGTGAAGAAAGAAGAGATGGGACCAGGGCCCCTGAGTTGAAAATGCCCAGCTGATGGATTGTGACCAGGGGAACTAATTTCTGCTTACTGCTCTCACTGGATTTCCAGCTGGCAGCCTCCCCTGAAATACAATGCAGTCTTAGCAGTAGCAAAAAATGCATCAGAAAACACCATCTAAATTAGGCTCAGTTATGGCTTTGAAAGTAAAACTTATTTTGCAGCAGTTCAACTGTAGTGTCCTCTTCCCTCATACAGCATTGATATCCATTTTTCTTATAGTAGTTTTACCCCAAACCACTCCTGCTGATACCAGTCGACTTATTCTGATGAGCATCTGCTTTACCAGCCTGAAATGCAGCCTGTTTGAATCAATGAGGAAACTCCTACCTTCAGTGAGCTCTGGTATAAGGCTTGAGAGAGACACCATGGGAGTTCCAGAGCATTTTAGGTGTTATTTACAGTGGTCTGCTGCTAGAGGAGTGCTAAATCACCCAGTTATTTGTCTACTGGGGAATTTAAATGGCAGCCTGCTATGCCACAGCCACAATGCCTTTTCAGTTGCAATGATTCATGACAGGTCAAGGGAGCATGTGCAATGGAAATACACTTTAATTTGTTCTATCACTTGCCAAGCCTTATAAACACAACACTTTTATTTTGGGGAATTCTCACTTTTTTTTTTCCCCACTGATATCTATATACTGAGCTGGTGTCAGTGTAATGTTATAGCCGTAAATATCACCGGAAACCCTTCTCCTGTTACATTTTAATACATTTGTCATGTAAAAGCCGATCCTGTTTACATCTTTCAGCCCCAATATTTTGCTTGAAGGAAGAAATGCAGAATGAGATTTTTCCAGGTCCCAGTGGCCAGACTGCTATGGAAAGGGAAGGAGGAAAGGAGCCTTGCAAAAAATGTTTACAAAAAGCAGCAGCTTCAAGCTCTAAGAGCAGAAGTCTTCCATTCATGGGACATTTCTGCATCACTCCTGCTGTGCTGCTGCTTCTTGAGACATTTTCAGAACTCTCCAGTGTTTTCCTATGCATTTTTCAGTTCTGATTCCTAGCCTCAGGACATAGTTTCCTGACCCTGTGCTTGCAGTTCCATTTACATATGGACAAGGGCTACAACAAGCTGCAATTCAGGTAGACTTTGCTTGGTCCTTTCATCATCTGCTTAATGTGGACAGGGAGTAAGGTACAGTGCTGTTCCCTGGCTGAAAGCTTGTGTAAATAACATCATTGTTCAAGAACGCAGAGGTTAAAGGATGCACAGCAGTGGATCTTGTCTGCTGGAGATGGGCTGACAAGTAGGTTCTCTTCGTGGTCTGCTGGATGCCACTGTGAACATCACCAGCTTCATGTTTACTCACTAAGTAGCAGCCTGCTGATCTTAAAGTTCTCTTCCAGCCAAAGATAGTCACTGAATCACGGAACACCAGAGATTGGAAGGGATCTGGAAAGATCATCTAGTCCATAATTCTGTGAACCTAGAGCAAACTGCACTGCAGTATTCTGATTTAGAGGAGTCACAAAGTGATGCACAGCCCTGCAAATATGTTGGAAAGGCATCTTTTCAGCCTAGGGAGTAGAAGCAGTGGCTGTTTGCCTGTCACTTGTATTTCAGCCTGAGTTTATTGTCCTTACCCTGAAGTGCATCTTCAGAGATTGGGCCAGAGCAGCCCAGCCGGCTGCTGCCTTTTTCCTGAGTAACTGTAGTGCTGCAGCATGCAGTGCCGGACCTCATGAACCATGGGTTGATTTTTGTCTGACTTCCTCCTCATCACCAGGGGCTTCCAGGCTTCAGCAGAAGTTTGCAGTTTTCAGGGCGATCTTTGCTGAGGTTCCCATACAGTAACAGCAGCTACAGCACGTGTTACCGGTTACTAATGGTGCTGTAACTTGGGAGTCTCACTCAAGCACAAACTGCCACATGATGCTAACCTTCGGCACAGGCTCTGAGTTGCACCTAATGCAACACTTTGATCCAGAGTCGCCCCAAAATCCAGAGCTCTTTAGGAACTCGAGCAACTGGGCAAAAATATCAGCTGTTTTCTTAGGAAAAAGATGCTCGTTGTCAAAAGCCAGGCTGTGTGTGGTAGTTCAGAGACTCGGGCAGAATCTCTTTCCTTACTGGTTTGCTTTCACGTGCCTCCCATCATCCGCTCTTGCCCCACTTTATGAAATACACGTGTCGGGTGTGTCTACAGTGGGGGGTAAAAATCCACCAGCCTCCAGCCCTCGTTAGCAGCCTTGCGGCTGTCAAACTCAGCCAGAGGATTGTCAGCTCCCTCTCGTGGGTAGAGAAGCACTGAACGTTGCAGGCTGATGTTTACGAGCAAGCAGCACGTCTCATGTCAGACTCCATTTGTTGTGCTGTGGCTCATCTCGGTGCGTGACAGTGCCCGCAAAGCATGAGGAAATACATGTGAACATACTTGTCTGTTCTGGCTTGTACACACCTGTGCACGAATACTTTGGGCAGACCACCTGCTTTGCTTATCCTGCTTTTAAAACTCTTCGCAAGGATGGATAGTGAAGTAGCACTGCCCTGACAGCTGCAGCCTTCCCGAAGGTTTGCTGACAGCATGACCCAACCCTCGGGATACTGCTCTGGCAGGAGAGGTGGGTATACCCTGTGTTCTCTAGAGTTGGTGAGGTGCGCACACAGAAGCTTGGCTAGCAGAGTCACCCTGGCAGCTCCGATGGTGGCATCCAGAGCATCCTCAGCAAAGAGCCTGCTCAACACTAAGCATCAGCCTGGGTGACAGCAACAGTGAGGTTCCTGTTAGCATTCAGCTGTAACAAGCAAGTGGAAGCACTGTCTGATATTACTGTGGCTTCCAAATATACTGTAGGTTTACCAAGAAGGCTCAGATTGGTCTCTCAGGGCTTGGAAATACATGTGCATGCCCCTTGGCTCACCTACAGCTGGAGCTGGACAAGCTTTGTGGATGCAACTAATGTATATGGTGTGCAAATGGAGGTCACTCACAGAAGATATTTTGTGACATTCTTCCTTCTTCTCGTGGTGTTAAAGCTGAACTTTTTTGACACTGATTATTGTACTCGGAAGCGGTTATTTACATCTGAATATAAAGTGTTCCTGATAAGATGGTGCTAAGGAGATTGTCTGGTTTTGGGGCTTCTGGTTATGGTAATAGGTCCAGGTATGGTCTCCAAAGCCCCAGCTAGTCCCCTAAATGATCTGATTTTATGAGATAAACTTTGTGATTTATTTGGAGCCGATAAAGCCTGCAGAAATCTATATCGCAGAACAGCAGGGACTGGAAGGGACCTCGAAAGATCATCTAATAGATCTAGGAAAGCACATTTTTTCCAGGATCATACTTCCATACAAACAGTCAATTTTATCATCTCTTAGGTGATTTTAATGGGAGTATCTGTCAGTCTCTGCAGTTTCCAAAGCAGAGATTTGTAGACTCAACTTTCACCAGAGTTCCTCTGATTTTTTTTTTTCTTCCTCCATGAACAAGGTGCAGAGATCCTCTTGGGCACATGCTCTTAATTCCTACCTGTCTGGAGGGAAACTAGGAGACACAGTGGTGTTTTTAAGGTGCAAAAAAGATTTTCCTGGAGAAGATCCAGGCAAAAAGGAGGAAAAAAAAAATCTCTTGGAAATCACTGTCAAATATAATCGGGTTTCAGGGGTTTCAGCCCTTCACTGTTACTACATGAATGTATGCCCAAAGCCTGCACTTGTATGCGGTGCCAGCTCTTAAGCTAGGCAAGGAACGTGGTGCGAATGCTGATGGCATATTTTTACTGAAGCAAAACCTAGACATAATGTTTCTCTGACAGGTGATCAAAACATCTCAGCAACTATCACACTCCGTTTCCTACTGTCAGAAGGAACGGCGCTATCTAGACTGAGAGCTATTAACACTATGTTATTGCGCTGCCATTCACAGAGCCCAGGGGAGGATGTTTTTTTTTCTTAAATTGCAATCCGTCAGGCGTGAATGAAGATCTTTATCAGCTGAAAGATAACAGCTGATGTCTTCCCTCCTGCTCTCAGACAGGGAAAGTAATATCCTACATAATGGAACAAGGGAGCTGTAGTAACTCCAGTGAGAATGAAGAGAGAAGGGAGTAGATTGTGTTTCAGGTGTAAGTGCTGAGTGATTATGTTTCACGGAGTAATGATGTCCTATCCCGTAAGACAAAGTAGAAAGAGGCTTTTTATTCTGCCCTCAGGGGCATGGCAGGTCTGTAATCTCATTCCCATTGTGTGGGGGGAACCAAGGGATGCAGAAGCCACAATCTGTTTTCCTACTTCAATTTATCTACCAGAAGGGGAAAAGTTAACACTGATAGTCCAGACAAGCCTTTGTGAATGTGGTATTTGTTTTGGCTGGTAAAATAGCCCCAGTTAACTAAAATGACAGAGTTATTAAAGAGCCACAGGAATGGGGTGAGCAGGATGGGGGGGGATTGGACTAGATGATCTTTCCAGGTCCCTTCCAGTCCCTAATGTTCTGTGATACTGTGACATGTCTCGTTTCTGTCAAGGCTGGTCTTGGAATAACCAGCTCCTGTAGTGGTTATAGAGGGTCTTTATTAATTTGTTTGTCTGGAGTGGATGAAAATCATGTTTTACATCTCTAGGCGTTTGCTAGAAGAGCTGCAGTCAATGGTATTGGTACCATTTGGCTCCCAACATCCTCATCCAGGACAGAGTCCTACAGTCCTTATGCTGAATTTCTCACTATCTTAGCACTCATGCCAAGGCTGAAGGACATGTAAATTTGAGCTGTCACAAGTGAACACCAAGGGCTCTAATTTGATCATGGTGCAGACAGCTACACATGAGCAAGCTTTGGGCTGTCATAGGCGTCCTAGCAATGCACCACAGCAAGTAGCCTGAGGTGTGAGGGAGCTCCTGGTCTTGCTACTCTGCTTCCTAAGTGGGCTCTGGTGTCTTTGCTGCTGTTGCTACGTGGCAAAATAAGACAAGTCAGCAACAATACAGTGAACACAGACAACTGGTGCCAGAAAGGTCTCACATGTGTCACACTGGTGAAGGACAGAAGTGTGAATAATCCAGGTTATCAGAAAGGTCTGTAGTATTTTGATATTTTTTCTGCCTCTCCCTCTCAAACTGTGCTGGATGCCCAGTGACCATTGCTGCTGAAACGCCACTTGCACGTTCACATTCCCAGATCAAGTTGCGTCCGTACAACTACTAAAAGATTTTTCAGATATTTCTTTCTCCACCTCTGGTATCACTACTGAATTCCTCTATAGAAAAAATATCAAAGAGGAGGTTGTGGTTTTCCTCACAAAGGAAGAGATATAAGAATGAGAATTTGTTCTGCTCTTCCTCATACGATGACAGGCTGGGGTCAGGTGAGTGCATTGCTTCCAAGCAGAAAGCTTTCTTTTTGCTTTCTGAAACACTTACAATTACCTTTGGCTGTAATTTACCTGTAAATTACCTTCACTGAAATGTGAGACCCTTGTTCACCCACCTACTCATTTACTACAATGAGGCAGAGTTAAATACCTTTCTGCACAGGAACAAAATAACGTGTTTCCCTCTAAAAGTGAGAGAGTGAAGTCCAAGGTCACCACACAGGGTGGGGACAGCCATCTCCTGCTTTGCAGGCTTTTGCCTTTCATCTGTCTTTAACAGAACCTCAGAAACATAGATTTTAGTGTCAAATATGATCTTAAGCACATGTGAGAGTAACGTGCAGGCAGAGAGATTCCTTTCAAGGGGTTGTGAAAAACCCTGCAATGTTTTCAGTGGAAATTTCTGTTGGTGCTACTCCAGGGGTTCTGTTCTCACTAGAGTATCCTAAGATTATCCAGGGAGAATGAGTTACATCCAGGGTGGTTCTGCAGGAGTGATGCCCTCAGACTATCACCTGGTGCTGCCTTCAGCCTGTTTGCTCAATAAATAAATAAGCAAGGACTCCAGGGTTGATGACAGGGTGCCATGTGCTTCAGTTGTCTCCACTTTGTTGTGCCTCTCTATTGCTCCCATGTGCACTACAGTCTCAATGGAGTGTAAAAATATACCCATTTTCATTAAAAATCCATCACCTTGATACTTTGGCAGATGGTGTTGGAGGCCACCTCTTAAACCATGCTTCTTAAAAGGCTGCAACTTCTGCTTCAACGCCTCCCACCCCACTTTTCGTCTCCCGTCAGTTATCATTAATATTGTAGCTAAGTTGCCAGACATAGAAATGCTCTTTTCCATTACAGTTGCTGTGTTACCAAATAAGTACAAGTTTGGAGGAGAGACATGAATCCAATCCCTGAATCCTAGAGAGTTTCTGTTGTGAGGAATTAGTACTTGGGGCTTCCTTTCTCTTACTCAAAACAAATAGTGGTGGTGTTAGCATTCTTCTGTGACTGTTAAGCATCTCTCGGTCTGCACTTTCTTTCTGCTGAAAGTTTTGCACACTAGAAGTTGTGTCATTTTTGTCCTGTTTTGGAGCATCATTTAATAGAGCAAAAAAGCTCAGTTGCCAATAACTGCTTGTGATTTCTTAAATAATAAATAAAATTGATTTCTTCAGGAAATTCTGTGCTGTTCTAAAAGAAACAAAATATATTCTTAATCTAAAAGTGAGGTAGCGACTCCATAGCTGGCAACTGCATCCATAGGAAGCCTGTCAGAGTTCAAGGAGTGTCTGGACAACAGTCTCAGTGTTATGGTTTAGTTTTAGGTGGTCCTACAAGGAACAGGGAATTGGACTTGATCCTTCTTGTGCATCCCTTCCAACTTGAGGTATTCTGTGACCCTGTAATCTAAGGTCGGTGTATCTGGACAAGTCTACAGAACTATTCAGCTGGCAGACGTAGGCATTTGCTCCAGAGCAGACAAATCCCTTGCTGTGCTCCTTTGGGTCAATGGCACCTCTCCCTGGCCTGTAAAGGACGCCTGAGCACTTGATTCACAGGAAGGTACCTATATTAGGTGTCTTAATACATGACACCAATATCCCCAGTAGACTTATTTGGTTACTTTGGTAAAGGAGCTTTTACAGAGTAGTAGAGTGCTGACACACCATACAAGAAAAGTGGAGGTAGCAAGGAATGTCCTGGAAATCCCTTCTGAGATTGCATCTGGACAACAGCTGGGCAGTGCAAGAGAATCTCAAGTGACACAACTGCCTATGTTTTGGCAGTGGAATGGAGTTCCAGGTGTCTACTGTCAGTGGGAAGAGTTACCCTCTGGAGATGCCTGTTTCCATTGCACATGGCCAGAGTCTAGCTGGCCAGTTTAGATTATACTTCCAGCTCTTAGCTGGTGAAAAGAATCCCACTTTATGAAAAAAGTGCTAATGGTATTGGAGTGCTAATGGCTCAAGTGTGTAATTTATATTTGCATTGTAGAGGCACTTCACAGCTCAGCCAAGATAGCTCAGTTTTACTGGGACCTCCACAAATTAAAAAAACCCAACTGTTTGCCTAAACAAAAGCTCTAGTACATTTTTACATGCTTATGCACGTTCAAGAGAAGCAAGGAACCGCCGTGCTTTTCATCTTAGAGATTCAGACCTGAAAAGGAGAGGCATGGAGAGATTTTGTAGATTCACATAGAACACTTTGGACAGGAGAAAGAACTTTCCAGGCTTTCCTGCCCTTGGTTCTATGTCTTAATCACAGAAAAGTGTTTTTCTTTTCTTGAAATAACAGAATTCTCAAAGCAAAATCTATGTATCACTATTGTCTGACTAGATGCCTGTAAACCATATTCTACTACTCCTGTTTAGGCTTCTTAAAATACATGGGTGATAAGAGCCTTTTCCTTTAATGGTGTTGGATAGAACATGAAAAATGAAAAAAATATTGCATGTCACATGTGTTTGAGCTTTGATTTCAATTGAGTGATTTAAATTTAATGAAGAAGAGTCTGACCACACATATTGTGCAGTGCCATGATGATCCGTGATAGAAGTGAGAGGTAACTGGCCTCAGAGAAAATTCCCTAAGAATCCTTTGTGGTGAAAGTAAGTACATGGCTTTATTCTAAGAGGATGCTGTGCACAGAGCAACTCCAGCTTTTCAAACACTATGTGCAAGGGTCACAGTCTGACACTGATACCTGTTTATTGCATTAGGCCCTGTTCCTTGAGGAGCTGATGACATTTATGGTGCCTTGCATTTGAATTAATTTGAATTTCTTGTGATAGTCTGAGGCATCACGATACCCATCAACTAAATCCTATGGGCTCTTTTCTGATAGAGTCTAAGTAATAAGGACT